>JZKD02S1672982.1:1032919-1053266 GCA_000966675.3 Picea glauca
TTGCATCTCACAAATTAATTTGACTAAGACCCAATTTCGGCAATTTCTCCCCTTAGGCGCCTAGGGAAGAGAAACACTTGCCTTGGTACATTATTTTAATTAAAAAAATTCAACATTTTAATATCGTTTTAGTTGTGTGAGAGAATAGATTGATATAATGATATGAATTTTGTTTTTGAATAGCTCTGTTTACATTTTGAAATGGCTCTATAATGTGTGCATCCTGTACATTGTTTCGTTTGCTAAAAATAAAAAGAAATTTCGATTTGGTATATGATTTGATTATTCCCAGTATAGCCATCGATAGATTTTGATTGGATTTGAATGGTTTTCATTTGTATTTGATTGATTGGTTTGCCTAATTTAGTTAACGAAATTATTGGTTCGCTTCCAGTATAATTCATTTTGTATCCATTTCGAACAGGAATTTTTTCACAATCAATTTAGAATGTGATTCAATTGGATTTGATTTCGTTATGATATACTATGTTGTGGTTGGTAAAAGATTTTATTGAGTTTGGTTGTTACGATATGTTGTGTCATGTAATCTTCTTAGAACAGGAATGCAACTCTGTTCAGTTTCAATTCAAAAGGAACGACTCTGCTTTTATAAAAACAATATACTCATTTAAGTATGTGCAAGTGCGCCTGAATCATGGAATGGATTCGATTCATGACAACTATGTTAAACCCCATTCAATTGATTAGCTTGATTGGATTGTTGTTAGTTCGATCATTTTTATGAGTTGGATTCCAATTCCTGCTTTGTTCAAATTTGTAAAACGAATTGGTCAAACCCGGTTATAATGCGTTTGAAACAAATAATTTTTAATCAAAGCAAGTCTATCTTGTTTGCCCAGTTCGCTAAAACAAACGATTGGATAATTCTTGTGAACCCTATAACCAACTGATCGATCTCATTACGATTTCTCTTATGGACAGTTACGCGCCAGTATTGGTTTAGTTCGCTCATGGCATGAGTTGTTTGTTATATCAATACAGTTATAACAATTCGAACATGATCCTGTTTAGATTCAATTGTGTTACCTTTTGATGAAACGGCATGACAATTGCATAAAACTTGTTTTAATTGTATTGATTGCATTGGAAATGAAACGATTTCACAACTGTTGAATTCGATTCATTGTGAAACGATTGCATTATTGTTCGATTACGATTTTGTTGACTCGATTTTGTGGTAACAAAAGCAAAACAAAGTATGCCTATCTCTGTAGTCATTTAATTGATTTGCATCCTGTTTGATTTCATAATGGAATAACGATTTCGATTTCTGATTCGTTTTCAAATAGTTATTGGGTTTTTATTAAATGGGATTTTTTAAAAGATTTTCAATTAATTTCAATGTTGATTATGTGTCTTATTTAGACTAGCTATAGAAACAGAGGATTATGTAGCTAGTCTATAGAATTAAATTTTTACTATTTTATTAATAAAAGATCCTTCTAATTTGTTCATTTATGGTCTTTTTCAGGTGAATTCGAATTGCATGGGATTTGATGGACATTTTAGAGGATATTTGTGTTTCTGGTTTTATTGTAGTTTCCTAGTTTAGTTAAAATTGGGATATCTTCCTAGATTTTATGTAAACAGTTTTATAACTTCCATAGGGAGGTTTTACCCTGTGGAAAACTTATAAATACTTATTATTTTTGTAATAAGGATCATCCTCACTTGTGGGAGAACCAGGCTATGGATTTTTAATACAAACTAAGACAGAAGTTGATGTTCTGCTACGAATTTCACTTTTCATAATATCAATCTTTTGTTTCATGTTTATGTTTATCAATTTGCATTTGATTAGTGACTACTTTAGCTATCATAGTCTTTTGCAAAATGATATGAATTAATTAATGTTTCATCCATACCTGATTTCTTTCATTAATCTAAAACACAACAATTACTTGATTCAGTTTATGAACGACAGATTTCTCTTCTTCATCAATTGAATTATTTTGTATAAGTCTTTACATACAGGTTTAACTAATTGTTAAGATTTATAAATTATATGGTTGTTGTGATTTCTATGTCTTGTTTGTCCTGTAATCAAACTTGAGAGAACTGTAGCTATCGTTTACGAGAAGCTTCTGGATTATTCGGTGTGGGTTTCCTCCCTCCGATCAGCTTCGAAGATCATCATACATAGGACAAATCTAGAGCGTTTCCAGGTCAGTTTGTTATTTATTTGTTTAGTATATTTATTAGTAGTTTAGTTAGATATATGTGTAGTTAGAATTAGTATGTTAGTTGTTTAGTTTTAGTTAGTTTTTTTAATTTGATTTCTTGTTCATAAAATTATAAAATCAACAAAAAAAATATTTCTCTGTCTTAGGGCAGAATGCAAACGAATTTTTCAGGTTTTATTTAAATCTGTAATTGTAGATATTGTACATTTTGTGAATAAGTTATGTATATGTTAGTAGATAATAAGTTAATTAGTTAGAGTTAGTCTAGTAGTAGTTAGTAGATTGTATTATAGAATAGTTAGATTAGTTTAATTTGTTTTAATATTTAGTTTTAGTTTAGTTTGTTTAATAGTTAGTTTTTATTAGATTAGTTTATTTTATTTATTGTTAGTTAGTTTAGTTTGTTTTATTTAGTTTTAGTTAGATTAGTTAGTTTAGATTAGTTTTCTTTTTGTTTTCTTAGGACCTTAGATCGGCTAACGGAGCCGCTAAACCCGTCAGGGTGGTTCATCCCAAACGGCTTGGGTTATTAGACAACCCCGGACCGGTTCCACTCTCTCAGTTGATGGACGGTCGATTTCGTCCGTCAACAAATGGCGCTAGAAGGAGGGCCTGAACTTAATTAATGGCACCACCTCGTGCCATTAATCGCTCACCTATAGTGACTAAAAGATGTTCAGACAATAATATTCCCCTCCAAACAGCAACTACTTCAACCGACGATCCACAGATCACAGTTGAGCCAGCAACCCCTAATCCTACGGGTGGTGACATACAAGAGATTGTTCGTCAATATCTTATTTAAACACATAGTGCCTTAGCCCATTTGAGGCAACCAATCCGTCTGTGGGGTCAACCTTTGGACTTCTCTGATATCAGACAACAATTAGGTGACACTAACCTCACTGTGACTCTTATAGATCCAAACCTAAATCCTGCTGCAGGAGGATCTGGGACACCTCCTTCACCACCTCCATCATCTCCTTCCTCTTCTAGAGGGGATTCCTCTGACGAAGGCAGTTCACCTTCTCAGCCTTCCACACCCACTACCCCAATGGTAAATCAGAACAACCCTGCTAGACCCTAGCTTGATCAGGATGTCGTAGTTGTACTTGGAGCTCAACACCCTTTACCTAAGCACCCGGAGAAATAGCTCCCTAAGTTTGATCCTGATTCAAAACAGATTGTTGAAGATCACATTAAAAAGTTTATGTTAGCCATTAGACTCTGCAATGTCGAGCATGAAGACGTTGTCTGTAGGTTGTTCCCTTATACTTTTGAGGGTAATGCATCCACGTGGTACTTTGCCCAGTAGCCCCATACCATCGTATCTTGGGAAAATTTTGAGTCATGCTTTTTGGAAAAGTTCAGAGACGGTAAGCCTCTAGAAGTCCTAGTCATGGATCTTTCAAGCTTAAAAATGAACCCAAAGGAAAAAGTTAAAGATTTTAATCAATGATTCTTAACACTTAAAAACTGAATCCCTGCAGACTCCATGCCTGTTGAGAGTCTTATAATAGCTTACTACACTAAAGCTTTGCATCAGAGCATAGCTATATGGGTTAAATGATCTAAGAAAGACACGTTGCTAGAAGCCTTCGAGGAGGCCAGCCAGATTGAAAAAGACATACTCAGTCTTAAGGACTCTACCAGTGATCCGTCAGATCTTTTAATGACTTATGGTTGAGTTTTAATTTGCATGCGTTAATTAACCATTCGAGAAAACTTAGTGAAAGAATGAGGAAAGAAAAGGAATTATGATAGCCATATACACATATGCAGATCTGAAATGAATAATGAACAGCAAACCATAACACGCAGATTGATAACGGAGTTCGGCACAACTTTGCCTACGTCTCCGGGCCTTTTTCTCTGTGGGGGAGGCTTCTTTATTTCTGCTCAAAAGATTAAAAGTACATCACTGCAATTCCAAATGGATATAAGACTGATCTAGTCATGTTCGTCCAGATCTCTAGAACCATGCAAAGAAAACAGCACGCAAAACAGACGTCCGGAGCTCCCAGAAATGGTTCAACAGCGTCTCCTCCTCAAAATCTTCTATGCCTTAAAATGGCTTTGGCTTGGCTTCTCTTCAGCATAATTCTGCTCTGAATGCCCTCTATGGCCTCAAATAGGCCTGGGTTATATAGCTGGGAAGTTGGTTTCTCATCTCCAACTTCCTCCAAGAATTTAGGCTCTAAAACTACCCAATAACTCCCAAAAATGGAGTAAATACATTAAAAATAGGTTTAATTAACAATAAAAACCAAAAATTGGTTATAAAAACTACTTTGTAACTATAATATGGAATTTATCCCCCTTATGTTGTGTGTGCACCCCTTTGGTAGGGTCATATGGGGCCATGTGGTCGAGCGCCAGCCCAAAGGGCTGTGCGCTGGCCCCCCTTTCGCGCTAACTCCTGGTCGCATATATTACAAATGAACCAAGGGCTGGGGCTAAGCCCCAGCCCCTTTGTTCCATATTACATAAATTATACTTTAAATAATTATAAAGTGGTTCATTTAAACAAGAATTAACATGGCGCATTGGTTATAGGACTATTGTGAAGGCGCTTAGGCTTAGTGGTTGGTCATGGGTTCAAAACCCATTGACCCCAAAACTTTTGAAACCTACCACTTTGACTGATGAATGGGTGCCACGTGGCTGCCCATGACTGGGCCACGTGGCACTTTCCCATTCGACGGACAAATGCCACTTGTCAACCATTGACTGGTCCAGTTGCCTGCCACATGTCTGCCCTGTCATCAAACTTGCCCAATCACCATTAGCCAGAGAGTGCCACGTCATCTACTACACAGTCAGCATGCTGATGTCATCAACATTGACTTTTTGACCAGTTGACCTTTGACTTTTTAACTGTTTGGGCTTCCGATCATAATGCGATAACTTTCACATACGGAACCCGTTTGACAAAGTAAATATACCGCCAGAATTAGGAAGACGAGACAGACGCAATGGCATAGGTTTCGTTGGATTCTGAGAACTTTCATTTTTGAGCATTTTTCAAGCCCTATCAGGCTTCTGGATCCGATTTCGGATCAACCAGCAACGAAACTGAGACTATTTCTTCTTCTAGAAAGAAGATCAAAATCCTTCCCAGACCTACTCAAAGTAAAACACAACCTGAAAACTCTGATTTGGAAAACTTAACTAAAGTTGTTCAAAAACTGTCAAATCAAGTTATAGACTTAAAGAGGTCGACTGAAGAAGCTTCCTCGAGAAAAGGACCTTACAAACCCCCATTCCAGAAGCCTTTTCCTACCAACCGACCTAACCCAACCACCGAAGGCCTTAATCTAGAAAGTTTGCAATGTGCCCTTCAAACAATTCTAGAAGCCCAAGATAACTTGATGCCTCCTGAGATCCCTGAGGAGGTAGTTGAACAAGAGACAGTCCAAGAAGAAGAGTCTTCTCCAAACATTTTTGGACACTTCTCGGATAGCATATTTCAAGCTAACTCTGAGACAGTTCATCCTTATAACACTAGGAGTAAGACAGCAAACAAACCTTCTTCCGAAAATACTACAACTTCGCCTCCAAAGCAATCTAAATCAGTGGAGACCAAACAGATTAATGTGAGCCCCAACTTAGATTATGATGTTGTTGAATATCTTAAAAATTTAAGGGCTAACATTTCTATTTATGAGTTATTGAAGTTTCCATTTTTGTTATAAAAAATGTTGCAAAATATTTCAGAGAATGGAAAAAATGATAATTCAAGTGGTAACAAGGTTGTGCAAAGCAAAGTCCCTTAGAAGAATTCCACTAAAAATAATCCCAATCTTCAAGATAAAGGAAGCCTTCCTGTAAGTAATGTAAATAATGTAAATAATGTAGATAAAGTATCTTTAGAAACTGCGAGTAAGAAGCCACAAGCTACTACTCTTAGCACTCGCAAGAATGTACCTCCATTTCTTTTAACTTTCAAGATTTTTAATAGAAACGTGCATAATTATATGGTAGACTCACGGGCGTCATCCAATGTGATGCCTTGGTTTGTTTGCCAAAAGATAAACGTTGAAGTCGAACCCTCAACTTTAAAAATCATACAACTTGATCGGACAAATGTCAAAGTTATAAGCGAACTAAAGAATGTACTTATTAGATTATCGTCTAACCCCAAGGTTCATCAAGTTATTGATATAATTTTTGTGGACATTCCAGAAGTGTATGGTCTATTTTTTAGCAGGGACTGGTCGAAGCAACTACATGGTTATTTCGCAACAGATTGGTCTCATCTATGGCTTCTAGAGAACGACAAGCCTAATAAAATCAAGGTGAATCGTGAACACTACCTTAAGTTCATGGTCACAGATTTAAATGATCCCAACGAACCATACACACCTTTTGGTGATTCACCTGAAGTACAAGGGATGGACACCTTCTTCGGCAACTTCATGGCCAAGGTTTCAAATATCACCAATTCAGAACAACAGTCCGATATTGTAGCATGTATGCAACCAACAGCTTCTCCGCAACGATCCCATGAACCCGATGCAAATCAAATTTGGTCTCTGTATTTCGACGGATCAAAGTCCAGAGAAGGAGTCGGAGCAGGCTGCGTCATTATCGATCCGACAGGTAACAAAACATTGATAGCATGTAGGTTGGAATTTGAATGTACTAACAATACTGCAGAATATGAGGCTTTACTGCAAGGTCTCAAAAAAATCTGGATATGAACATTCAAAATTTAATCGTTTTTGGCGACTTTGAAATAGTGGTTAGACAGGTAAGAGATTCTATCCACTGTCTTTCTCCACATCTCAAAAGCTACCAGTCTGAGGTATGGAACTTAATGAATAAATTTTCTGCTTTCAATATAAATTCCATTCCTAGATTAAATAATGTTGAAGCAAATCTATTCGCTAATGTAGCTTCTAAACTTCTTCCTACAGAAGTCTTGTCGCCAGACGCATTCTCCGTTGAGTTGTTGTTTCGACCATTTGTTCCTAACAATACCACGAACTGGAGAGTATTTGACGACGATCAACAAATTATCAACTTTCTGCACATGGAAGAAACCTTTCAAGGCGCGGTGATAGATGAACGCATGCACGACGATAATTTGCATGATTTTACGGTAATACCTGATCCAAAAACTCCTGAAGATCTATTAGATATGGTAAACTCAATCCCAAAATCTGTAGTCAGATTAGAGAAGTTTTATGATTTTGAAGATAAATTTAAAAAGACGGTCAATTGTAAAACCAATAGTTCCTCATTATCTTACGAAAAAGTGAAATTAGGAACTAATGAAAATCCTCAGTGCATTAATCTAGGCTTGGGATGTTCTCGACAAGAAAAGACTGCATTCATTAAATTGTTCAAATAATTTAAAGATGTCTTTGCATGGATGTATGATGATCTTAAAACTTTCGATCCTAATATCATATAGCATGTCATCCCGATGAAGCCCCAAACCTTATCCTTCCAACAGAAACTGAGGAAAATGCACCCTAAATTAGAACCAACCGTTCAAAAAGAATTGAATAAGCTCCTTAATGCTAAAATAATTTTTCCTGTTAGGCACATTCAATGGGTTTCCAACCTTGTCCCAGTCTGAAAGAAAAATGGGGAAATCCGACTTTGCGTCGATTTTCGAAACCTCAATAGAGCGTCTGATAAAGACAACTATCCTGTTCCACCCATGGACCAGATCCTTCAATAGGTATCCAGTTCCGAGAGGCTATCCTTATTGGATGGTTTCTCTGGATACAACCAAGTCCTGATGTCTCCACCAGACCAACTCAAAACTACCTTCTGTACTCCATGGGGCACTTATGCTTATCGCAAAATGCCCTTTGGATTGATTAATGTCGGTGCTACCTTTCAGAGAGCAATGGATATTGCTTTCCGAGGCTTAATCAATAAGTCCTTCGTAGTTTACTTAGATGATGTGACTGTATTTTCTAAAAACAAAAACGATCATCTAGCTCACTTACGAGCCCTCCTACTGCGATGTCGTAAATATGGCATCTCCCTCAATCCTAAAAAGTCCATCTTTGCAGTAGAACAAGGTAAACTCCTAGGATTCATTGTGTCTAGAGAAGGGATGATTATTGACCCCGAGAGGACTAAAGTCATCGCAAAACTTCCCCCCCCTACATCCAAAAAATCCATGCAGTCTTTCTTAGGCCAGATTAACTTCATGAGAAGATTTGTCCCCAGTTTCTCCGAAATGGTCAGGCCTTTACAAAATTTGGTTAAGAAAGACACCTAATATCACTGGGGACCCCTAGAAAACCAAGATTTTAATGCAATAAAGAAGGCCATAATAGACGCTCTGTCTCTCATGAGCCCAGATTTTTCTCAAGGCTTTACACTCTACACTTTTGCTTCTGACCGTTCCTATGTCGCCGTCCTAACCCAAAAGAATTCCCAGAACAACGAAGTACCCATCGAATTTATGAGCTCTGCTTTCAAAGGTGATGAACTAAATTATCCAGCGGTAGATCGGCAGGCCTATGTTGTTTTCAAAGCAGTTAAGCACTTCTGGTCCTATTTTTTGAAGTCAAGGATGAAAGTCATTGTCCCTTACCCAGCTGTGAGGAACTTGTTAGTGCAGAAGGAGCTAGGAGAAAAGAGAGCCAACTGGGTCACCTCCTTGTAGGAGTATGACTTAGAAATTACCCCAGCTCAGATAGTGAGAGGCCAAGGGTTATGTAAGTTAGTTGTTGATTCAGAAGTAGGACAACAAGAAGAGAGTGATACATCAAACCTAGGTCAAAGCGATCAAAGTCTAATCTGTTGTGCACAAAACCTTGTCAGTCCTTGGTATGACGATATAAGATTCTGTCTTGAACATGGATCAGCCCCTTGTCACCTTGAACCTGCCAAAAGAAGAGCATTGAGACTAAGTCTTCCCCCTTTCATCTGGTTAATGGTATCCTATTTCGTCAGAGCTTTGATGGCGTACTGATGCGTTGTCTTGACAAAGATGAAGCAGAAAAAGTCTTGCTCGAGTTGCATGCAGGAGAAGCTGGTGGTCACTTCGGTGGTTACACTACTACTCATAAAGTTCTAAGAGCCGGTTATTATTGGCCCACGCTTTTTAGAGACGCCCATGCCTTGTGTCATAAATGCATCATCTGTCAGAAAGGATTCGGGCGGTTGCAAAAACCAGCCTTTCCTTTGCAGCCCGTTACAGTAGATTCTCCTTTTCAGCAGTGGGGCCTTGATATCATAGGTCCAATCAACCCTCCGTTCTCCCAACAACATAATTTTATTGTGACAGCCATGGATTAATTTACACGATGGTCTGAAGTTGTTGTGTTAAGAACTGTCAACACCAGCCAGGTTATTGCCTTTCTAAATTCGAACATTATCACTCGTTACGGTATCCCTGACTGTTTAGTTTTTGATAATGCTTCTTAATTTTCCTCTCTTGAGATGACTGAGTTCTCTTTGGAAAAAGGAATTAAGCTGAAGTATTCTGCTAGTTATTACCCTCAGGGCAATGGATTGGCAAAATCGACAAACAAGAACTTGATCAAAATAATCAAGAGAACGGTGGTTAAAAATCACAAGAATTGGCACAATGCACTGCTAAACGCATTGTGGGATGATAGGGTAACGCCAAAAGATGCTATAGCTAAATCCCTTTTTTTTCTCATTTATGGCAGAGAAGCAATTCTGCCACCTCACATTCTTCTTCCTTCGCTACAATTGTCACAGAAAGTTCAAGAAGAAGATTGTCCCCCTTTGGAAAACCGAATGAAGGCTTTGATGAAGCTCGAAGAGGTAAGAGCCCAAGTTGAACGCAAGTTAGATCAACATCAACAATTGATTAAAAGCTGGTTCGATTCTAATTTTGCTTCTGATAGGAATTTTGAAGTAGGTGATATCATCTTGAAGTGGGACAAACCACATGAGGGAAAGGGTGAACACACTAAATTTCAAAACTTATGGCTTAGATCATTTTTAATTGCTGAAAAGTTGGGTCCCAGTTCTTTTCGATTGCAAAATCTTGAAGGGAAGCTTGACACCTGTCCGGTGAATGGCCAAGCCCTGAAAAGATACTTTGCTTGATTACTACCTTTGTATATTATGTATATATTTTGCTTTTGTTTGCTTCTGTTTTGATTTTGATTTTAATTTATCAGTTTTCTTTGAAAATACACATACCTGTACACTGAACTATTCAGACAAAGATAATAGCACTTTTCTTCGCTGAAATAACTTCTAAAAAATTTGTACAAACATCAATGATATATTACTAAAATTGATATCTGTGTTGGAAAAGTTTGTTGTTTGAAAGAAGTTTACTGATTTCGATCTCTGAGAAAAGCTTGTCATGATCATCTATTATCTTTTTACGTTGTCCCTTTTCCGTAAAGGAATGACTCAGAAGATGTCTCCCTGTCTGAGGAAGTTGTTTTTGTAAATAAAACATATCTGGATCTAAATAAAGGACAGTTCTAAAAAATTCTGATGAGGTCTTAAAAAATATGTTAAAATATCAAGATTTTCAGCGTCACCCTGCTCAGCTATATATCTATGAAAAACAAAACAAAATAAATTATGAATAAGAGCTGTGGGAAGTGCTTGTAAACCCACCGGGATACTGAACAGGTCTGCTGGCAGCAGGTAAATGTATGCATGGTGCCAAGACAACTTCGTCAGGGTACTGAACAAGCCCACTAGCAGTGAAGCAATGTCGAGTATATGAAAATTTGCAAAAGAGAAACCTATTTAATGTCCTTTATTCTGATCCAGAACTTCTTGGCAGGATACAAATGTCAGAGAGGGTTAAATGGAAACCCTATCGAGGCTATGGACACCTGCTGGTAGCAATGACCATGCCAAAAATATTGGAGATTTTATCTTTAATAGCGTGACTTGTTGGTCTTAAGTTTGTTATCAGTTTTCATCTTTTGAAACACTACTGGAATAATTGGTCAAAGATGATGTTTATACAATTTTCTGGTTGTTATTTTGAGTTGAAATTTTCTTTGTTGTCCTAATCTAAATTTGTTTCCTTTAACAGAGATAACTTCTTCTACAAGTGTGTCTCCATTGTTGGCAGCCAATTCACTTTTTTCTATTGTCTTATAAGCTACCTACACCAATGTTTTGCAAACATCAATTTTTCATTGAAATTTTCAGATAAACGACACTTTTATTTTTGCGACATTTGCACACTTATCTTCGTTTTGTTTTCACGAATGTAAGCGTGAAAACATTGGTCTTTTGAAGTCGTATTTCGATCATTATCTGAACTGTCATTATCTCTTTTTTCGATATGCCTATTGCGCTTACCTTTTAATTATCATTATACAGTTGGCAAGACTCTTTGATCGGTACTCATGCTTCGATAGTTTGTGTAATTTGGTTTTATTGAGTTTGTAAGGCATTAGCATTTGGATTGCATTTTATTTGACCTACTTGACCTTTGGTTTCATGAAAATACATGGTTGTTATGGTTAAATCTTTCTTTCAATATGATACCTATGTTTGTGTTTTCATAACTATTGGCTTGTTAATTATTTGAATACCCATTGGCACATTGGTTAAATGTTTTGATTATATGAGATGATACATTGGTGCATGATTAACATATGGTATTGGTTTTAAATTGTATGATTGATGGTTTCAAACTTTGGTATAACGTTGATTGAACATGTTTGTTTATACACTTACCATTGTTTCATTGGTTGGGCAAGTGACATGAGTGTTAAACTATGCTATAGTGGGTATAACAGCTATGAACGTCGACGGTGGTACTATTGATCATAATTGTTATGCATGGCAGTGAATAAATCCACCACCTTTGCACGATGGCATTTATGCCTATCCCTTATTCACCGTTTACCTCTGTTAGCTCAGGAAACCTTCATGCACTCTGCTCCTGTGTGGTTGTGATCCAAACCCTCGGCTTACCATGTACTCGGCTCCATGGAACTAGTCGTGTGAATCGAGCCAAACGGCAACTAGGCCCTATTAATGTTTGACAATGCTCGGAAGGACTTGGAAGAGAACTGTTGGCTCGCCTTTATACAATGATTCGAGGGTTTTAACCTCTGTGTAGCATGATAGTTTTCCATGAATTTCGATGGTTGTAGAGCCAAAGTGGGCGATATATAGTTGGAGATCGATGAGAAGTTTATCAGCTCTGCTACAGGGTTACCTGCCTCGGGACAGCGTTGGTTTAAGAATTGTAAGGTCGAGGAGGTGCCATGGACACTATTGTTTCTCTCGCACAAAGTCACCTCATGTGACAAAGGTATGCCCATATCTATGCTCAAACCACGATGGCATGACCTATTAATGCTAGTTAAGAAGTTTGTGACATGTGAAGGTCGATACAGGCTCGTGTTTCTCTACCATCTGCGTTTGCTGATGATTTTTATAGGGTATCCTTTAAACATGCCTTTCTACTTTCAAAGCATCTTATATAAGATGTCAAAAAGATTCAAAAGGTAGAAGGTTGACAGTAGCCTGTTCCATCATGGGCTTATTAAGCTTATCGTTGTTTATTATTTGAGTTTGCATGGTGATAGATGGAGAGCTTTCATCGCTCGTAATAGTTTTGAGGATTTAGACCCTGTCCCGGTTAACAAGCCTGTGGTAATTGAAACCAAGGCCGAGCTGCCTGTACCCTTACATGTCCTACTGCCTAAACCCTCAGCCGACCCTGGTGTTGACTTACCAGACATTAGAACTGACAAGTCTGAGCCTACAAAGAAACCTGCAAGCAAAAACCCCAAGGCAAATCCTACTGCTAATGCCAAAGGAAAAAGGAATGCCCGTCTCATTTCGAGAATGTCTAGAAACAATCCTAAACCCTCTGTTGAGCGAGACCCTATTGTCCTTAGTGAGGATTTGGATTCTGACGTGGAACGATTCTTAGCCAACGAGTACCCTTACTTGCAGGGTTTATGCCCCGAACCACCTTACGATTTTGTAACAAATCTTCCCCCCTGCCTAAGAAACGATCCCAACTACCCTGGTATTAAGTTGCCTAACGAAATCCTCAGTCATGTGATCAAACCCTCGCCTGGTCTTTCAGACCCCACACAGTCTTCCTGTGACCAATGCGATTTATGGTTGGAACGATACTACATTGATGTTCCCATACTCCAATCGAAAATCCAATCAATGGAAAGTCGAATTGAGGTATTGACAAGCCAACGAGACCAACTCCAAGCGGCTGATAAGAAACATAAGACAACAGGTTCGATCCTTTTCAAAAACGTTGAATCGGCTATGGCAATTATGAACTCCAAATTGGCATGATCAAGTTGTCTCGTCACCATACAGGTATGGATTTTAATATCGTTTTAGCTGTGTGAGAGAATAGATTGATATAATTATTTGAATTCTATTTTTGAATAGCTCTGTTTACATTTTGAAATGGCTCTATAATGTGTGCATCCTGTACATTGTTTCGTTTGCTAAAAATAAAAAGAAATTTCGATTTGGTATATGATTTGATTATTCCCAGTATAGCCATCGATAGATTTTGATTGGATTTGAATGGTTTTCATTTGGATTTGATTGATTGGTTTGCCTAATTGAGTTAACGAAATTATTGGTTTGCTTCCAGTTTAATTCGTTTTGTATCCATTTCGAACAAGAAGTTTTTCACGATCAATTTAGAATGCAATTCGATTGGATTTGATTTCGTTATGATATACTATGTTGTGGTTGGTAAACGATTTTATTGAGTTTGGTTGTTACGATATGTTGTGTCATGTAATCTTCTTAGAACATGAATGCAACTCTGTTCGGTGTCAATTCAAAAGGAACGACTCTGCTTTTATAAAAACAATATGCTCATTTAAGTCTGTGGAAGTGCACCCGAATCATGGAATGGATTTGATTCATGACAACTATGCTAAAACCCAGCTGATTGATTAGCTTGATTGGATTGTTGTTAGTTCGATCATTTTTATGAGTTGGATTCCAATTGCTGCTCTGTTCAAATTTGTAAAACGAATTGGTCAAACCCAGTTATAATGCGTTTGAAACAAATATTTTTTAATCAAAGCAAGTCTATCTTGTTTTCCCAGTTCGCTAAAACAAACGATTGGATAATTCTTGTGAACCCTGTAACCAACTGATCGATCTCATTACGATTTCGCTTATGGATAGTTACGCGCCAGTATTGGTTTAGTTCGCTCATGGCATGAGTTGTTTGTTATATCAATACAGTTATAACAATTTGAACATGATCCTGTTTAGATTCGATTGTGTTACCTTTTGATGAAACGGCATGACAATTGCATAAAACTTGTTTTAATTGTATTGATTGCATTGGAAATGAAATGATTTCACAACTGTTGAATTCGATTCGTTGTGAAACGATTGCATTGTTGTTCGATTATGATTTTGTTGACCCGATTTTGTGGTAACAAAAGAAAAACAGAGTATGCCTATCTCTGTAGTCATTTAATTGATTTGGATCCTATTTGATTTCATAATGGAATAACGATTTCGATTTGTGATTTGTTTTCAAATAGTTATTGGGTTTTTATTAAATGGGATTCTTTAAAAGATTTTCAATTAATTTCAATGTTGATTCTGTGTCTTATTTAGACTAGCTACAGAATCAGACGATTATGTAGCTAGTCTATAGAATTAAATTTTTATTATTTTATTAATAAAAGATCCTTCTAATTTGTTCATTTCTGGTCTTTTTCAGGGGAATTCGAACTGCATGGGATTTGATGGATAGTTTAGAGGATATTTGTGTTTCTGGTTTTATTGTAGTTTCCTAGTTTAGTTAAAATTGGGATATCTTCCCAAATTTTATGTAAACAGTTTTACAACTTCCACGGGGAGGTTTTTCCCTGTGGAAAACTTATAAATACTTATTATTTTTGTAATAAGGATCATCCTCACTTGTGGGAGAACCAGGCTATGGATTTTTAATACAAACTGAGACAGAAGTTGATGTTCTGCTACGGCTTTCGCTTTTCATAATATCAATCTTTTGTTTCATGTTTATGTTTATCAATTTGCATTTGATTAGTGACTACTTTAGCTATCATAGTCTTTTGCAAAATGATATGAATTAATTAATGTTTCATCCATGCCTTATTTCTTTCATTAATCTAAAACACGGCAATTACTTGATTCAGCTTATGAACAACAAATTTCTCTTCTTCATCAATTGAATTATTTTGTATAAGTCTTTACATACAGGTTTACCTAATTGTTAAGATTTATAAATTATATGGTTGTTGTGATTTCTATGTCGTGTTTGTCCTGTAATCAAACATGAAGAGCACTGTAGCTATCGTTTACGAGAAGTTTCTGTATTATTCGGTGCAGGTTTCCTCCCTCCAATCAGCTTCGAAGATCATCATACATAGGACAAATCTAGAGCGTTTCCAGGTCAGTTTGTTATTTATTTGTTTAGTATATTTATTAGTAGTTTAGTTAGATATATGTGTAGTTAGAATTAGTATGTTAGTTGTTTAGTTTTAATTAGTTTTTTTAATTTGATTTCTGGATCATAAAATTATAAAATCAACAAAAAATATCTTTCTCTGTCTTAGGGCAGAATGCAAACAAATTTTTCAGGTTTTATTTAAATCTGTAATTGTAGATATTGTACATTTTGTGAATAAGTTATGTATATGTTAGTAGATAATAAGTTAATTAGTTAGAGTTAGTATAGTAGTAGTTAGTAGATTGTATTATAGAATAGTTAGATTAGTTTAATTTTTTTTAATATTTAGTTTTAGTTTAGTTTGTTTAATAGTTAGTTTTTATTACATTAGTTTATTTTATTTATTGTTAGTTAGTTTAGTTTGTTTTATTTAGTTTTAGTTAGATTAGTTAGTTTAGATTAGTTTTCTTTTGTTTTGTTAGGACCTTAGATCGGCTAACGGAGCCGCTAAACCCGTCAGGGTGGTTCATCCCAAACGGCTTGGGTTATTAGACAACCCCGGACTGGTTCCACTCTCTCAGTTGATGGACGGTCGATTTCGCCCGTCAACAAAACTCAAGTTAGAATTTGGTTTTAATGGACTCTATTTTGGAAGATCTATCTCTACCCTATGGGTATGAGAAGTGGATCAGTTTAATGTTTAAATAATTTATTAATATTTGACATGAGGGGATTGGAATTCTGGAGAATAGACTACTGTTGATTTTAAAGAAGGATATGAATGGACATTTTACTAAATGGATTTTGTCCTAACATTGAAGTGTTTTAGTATGAGTCATTCATATTTATTTTCATATTCTTCTAAAGCTCAAGATATGTGTTGATCTAATTAGCTTTAATATGTTTTTCATTACATGCCTTGATGTCTTTCTCTTATGTTCATATAATAGTCTCTTATTCCAGTTTCTTATGATATGTATGACATATCATTTATAAGAAAAATATCTTAATGTTTTGAGTTAATTCATATGTTTTGAATTTGTTATAACCAATTACAATGATTGGAGTTTTTTCCCTCTCTGTATATTGAATCATAAAATGACATATGGGATCATATTACATATTGTTTTTTTGTCACATGCAAATAAATTATGAATCTTTTAGTTACCTGAATTTCTTTGTGTAAGATCACAAATCATTCTACTTTGTAATTTGCTTGCCATAGATTTCCCTTTGGTGAATAGGTTGTTGGTGCATATCTCACACAGGAAGACATAATCGCAGTTTAATTTCGGTTGTTGATCAGTAACATGTTAGTTTGTCTTTTATTAGTCTAGTTTGTTTATTCTTATTGAATGAATAATGATTAAAGTTTAAACTTAAACTAGTTTGTTCATTTAATTTATATCATTACAAATCACATTCATTTCCCTTTTAGTGTGATTTTTATTTATCAAATTAGTAATTAGTTCTAGAATATTTTTTTTTGCTTCCTGGACTTTGTTTTAGAAGTAAAACCTTAAGTTTCACAAGGATTTACATAAACCTTGTATATGTTTATAAATATTGTATATTTTGTAAACAAAATTTTGCATTATTTATATATTAAAAGTAAATATAGTAGTGAATGTACATAGTTGTTTTATATTGATAGCTAGTCATTTTTCTTTCTTAGTTTACCTTACTGTTTTCATCAGCTAATGGAGTCGTAAAACCCATTAGGGTAGGTTATCTTAAAACATCTTAGGTTACTTAGACAACCTCGGACCGAACCTTCCCTCCCCATTGATGGTGTGTTCACATATGCTCATCAACGGAACTTTAGAAACCCATGTATACATAGTAATCTAATGGAGATTAAAGCAAGTGATGGAGGGGATATCACCTCCACTTAATCTAATGCAACCTCGTTCTTAACTCCTATGTTAGAGGAACTTTCCCGGTGTTAGTCCCTAAACATGTTTCTACCTTTATGTTTCTAAAATTTAGCCTATCCTATCAAAAAAACATTTCCTAAGTCCAATTTGTCTTTGTTTGTTGCACCTTTTATACTTTAATTTTCATTTTTGGTGTGATTTTCCTTTGCTTAATTTCATTTTCACTTTTTTATAAGATATGTTTGAAATATTTTCATAAATAAGATGTGTCATATCATATTGGTTATTCATATTTCCAATTAAAGGAAATTTTCCAAGGTTTAAAGAAAAAATAGGTTAGCTACAAGAATGTTTCCATTCTTGTATCACATAAAGACAACATTACTTCAAGTGTGCTTCAAATACGAAGATCGTGACAACATTTCTGAAATCATGCAAGAGATTGTGAAAATGGTTGTTATATTTAATTATGTCATATCTAAATGGTTATTCTATCCTTATGCATGATTTATTGGATACAACTTCCATCAAACTCAAGTGTCGGGCGACGATCTAAAAGCATTCAAAATCATAATTTAAAACATTTTAAAGATTTTTTGAAATAAGGAGAAATGCGGCTTAAAGTCATATGTGACCAAAAAATCTTTGTGTGTTAGTTGTTCTGTGCAGGAATATTTTAAAGCTTGATTGAGGTGAAACCCTAATTCTCATAGGTGTAACAGAGCTCGTGTTCAACAATATGTTTCCCATGAAAGGTGGTCGAGTTCTCCGATTAGAACCTGTTGAGGGGTCCTAAATCCCCTTAACTCAACAGCAGGAACCAAACGCACCACGAAGGCCCAATTAGACTCTATAGTGTTTGATAGTGGAATGGTTCTCCAAATATGTCGATTTGGCCAAATAATCGATGGGCTTTATGTAGTGATCTACATGTTATATTCTTATGAAAGTTCCTCCTTTAGTTTAAACATTTTCTTTTGTATTTTATTTTATTAGGTGGGTCTGCTAAAAATATGTGTGATGGTATAAAATAGTTGGTAAAAGGGGAAATATTAACTAATGAAGTAGACTAAGCTTGGGATAACCCTTGTACTAAATCATGCAGACAAAGATATTCACACCTGTGACAATCCTAGTACATATACATCAACTTGTTGGTATTTCAATTATTGACTGAGATATAATTATCGAAAGAAAACATACATGCAATAAAACAATGGCAAGAAAAATAGTTTCCTTAGCTCTAATCATTAATCACACATTAACACAACGAATTTCTTTCCATCATTAGAGACAAGAACTATAAAAATATTGAATCAACTAAAATTTCAATAGATTATAAACTCTTACTCATTAAAGCATCCATTCATGAGATAAAGTCGAAAGTAATTCCTCCTTCAATCCAATCACACACGCCTTTGATAAAAAACAAAAGTTTGTCTCTGGTCCTAAACAAGACTTCTCAATTAAGGTAGTTTCAAAATAGTTCTTTACAATTCCAAAAATGAGGGTCTTAGCCCAAAACCATCGACCCTTTATAAAAGGTCGATCCTCTTATTTATAACAAATCATTAACTAAAAATAACTATCAAAAGTGCAAGCTAAGTAAAACAAAACATCGCCACATGGCGCTTCCATCTCTTTGTCTTCTAAGAGTCATCGAATGGTTTCACTGAAGTGGATGAATATTCTCATACTTTGACCATTTGACAAAGAGTTCCTCACATGTGTTGGCATACGAGAATATATGTTGGTCCATCGGGGTCGAAAGCATCTCCTTTACTTCTACTTCCAATGCCCGATACTTGACTATTTTAACACTTAATTGATGTAATATTGTTCGAGCATTGATCGGGTGATCCATGAACTGGTGTACTTGTTCTGGTGCCATGTTCGCCACCATTGTTATCGTTGAAGTCCATGTCGAGTCTTGTTCTGCATGTTGTTTAATTATGTCATGCAAGTTGACAAAGTCCTCGAGTGAGTTGAATTCTGGGAGACCAATGTCTTTCATCTCTCGATTGATCTTGACCCAGCTTCTTTCGCAATTAGCCCATTTTTCTTGAATCTCCCACTAAGGTTCTTGGGATATTTTAACCCAGTATTCGACCGCTTTCCTTATCCGATCTATGTTGATGTCCCTCAGCACTTAAATGTTGTTCTCTTCGACGTCTTGTTGCTTTTGAACCACGCCGATGTAATCAATTCTTTCCACTGCTTGGTGGGCCTTCTGGTACCATCTTTCCACATCTTTGCAGGTCACTAGCGCCATAAGAGTGTCTTCTTGGAATTCGGTTATCCCTGCAGTGAAAAGGTGTCGTTCATTTGTGAATTTTTTGTAGGCATCTTGGAACTCACTTCTCAAAAACATTGTGGCATGTGTGGAGTCCTCACAGTATTTCTCCAAATGGCGCATATGCTCTAGATCCTTTAGTGCAGCATCCATCTCCTCTTCATATTTCCTTGCTCTATCCCAAGTGGCATCTCTGATTGCCATCCCTATGCCGATAAGCTCGGACATCTTGGCATGCTCTGTGTTGATCAATTTATCCTCTATAGTGATGAGGATAAAACTGTCCAATGTAAGCCTCCTCTTCTTAGTGGTTCTATTCATGATGGATTTCCTCTTTCGATCATAGGTGATTGCTTGTATATTGGTGGCCTCATCAACAGGTTCAGGGATTCGTCGTTCTCCCCAGGTCAAAGTGTTTCCTAGGCTCTCGACTATGTATATTGTTAATGTTTATGTCATTATTATAGTTCTTTGCATTTCAATAGATAAGAGCATAAAAAGAACAAGATCATTGAGAAATACACATTCACAAGAGACACAACATTTATCCTGGGAAACCCTCTAGGGGAAGAAAACCCAGCAAAAACTTCCTTATCATAAATATCTTATACAA
>JZKD02S1672982.1:1075259-1086158 GCA_000966675.3 Picea glauca
GGATTAATCTAATAATAAAAATAATAATAATGACATGATTAATCCACAATGGGGATTTAATCCAATAACAAAATAATAAGAATGCTCTTCGCAGTTACATTATTTCAACAGATGTTTGGATAGGTACTTCTTCTACAGAGATGCCTTTACAGGTACAGTTTCTGGACAACAAGTCTTGTGGTCACAGGTGTTTCATCTTGAGGATCCAGGAGAGGAGGATTCGGGATATATGCAGGGGGTAAACAGTCATGGTCAGAGTAGTGCAGTGTCAGCATGGTGACCTTCGACAGAGGTTAGCATGGGACCCAAGGATTGTAGGGTTGAGCATTTCACTGACTGACAGGGGCGAGTGGACCTTTGCAGGGGAAAGTTGTTCTAACTTTCCATTTAGCTTCAGTGTTGAGGGGAGCACAGAGCGTGAGGGAGTCTCATGGAGGTCTGGCAGCACGTCATGATGGCATCATCATGAGAAGTTGATGGAGGCTGTGTGGATCTTGGTAGAGATTTGGAGGATGGACTCATTCCAAGATGAGGCCATGTGTCATGTGCAGGAGGTTCACAAGTTTGATATCTTTCAGGACAATGCTTCGCAGAGTATTGCAGTTCACTTCCTGATATGGGATCCAGGGGGTGGAGTGTACTATTGTTCATCCTTGGAGAGGTTCTACTATGTATCCCACAGATGGACATGGGATCCTGGTATTTTATTTGAGATGATTTGTTTATTGCTTGAGGACAAGCAATTTTCTAGGAGGGAGGATTGTACTGTCCCCACTTTGGGACATCATCACAGTGTAAAGGGTTATGATGACCAGAGTAGCCAGATGGAGGTTATAGCGAGTACAGGTGTATTTGAGAGACATTTTGGGGTCCAGCTTACATTGATGATCATATTCCATCATTATGAGCCATTATGCACAGGTTGGCTTTAGTTTCGTTGCATTCCGATGATTCCCATGATTTTGACTATTTTGAGCCATAAGTCAATGGTATTCACTAAAGAGGTCATTTTGGGCACATTACTTGGAGGAACCTCTCAGTGTAATATCTCATTGGAATCGAGAGGAGCAACACTACAGGATGGGATGGCTAGAAGTGACTTTCAGTGGCCAGGGAAGCCACAAGGAGAGATAAGGAGCTTCTCAAAGGTAAAAAGGTTAATTAATTAACTAAAGTGATTTAATTAATTAATTAGATATTAATAAAATGAAAGTCACTTTGGAGGGACAAGGTGAGCCAAAAGTATAAAGAAAAGGCAAGGGCCTCTTCTCATTTATTCATGTATGATCTTATTTTGATTTCTGGCTTCTAGCTAGTGAGCCCAACATTGGGGGTTTTGAGGGTTCTGACTTAACAAACCCTAGAGGACGATTCGGTGGTGAAAGATTCCACCTAGCTTGTCCCAAGCTTGGTCTCGGAGCTGCAATACGTTCCCACACCATTCTAGTTCCAGATCTACTCAGTTGCAGGAGGATTCCACATCAGTTGCTTGTGCAGATAGAGAGAGGGTGCACCAGTTGGTGGTTTCCAACAAGGGGGGCGCACCATTCATTGAGGAGGGATTCGTCCTAGCTGAGGAGAAGGGATTCCGGGAATTCTAGGTATTGGGTTTCCTTTGTAGGTTTCTTGGCATCATTCTTGGTGGTTTTCCGGAGTCTTTCAGTGGAGGATCGATTTGTATTGAGAGTGGGATGTTTTCCCAAGAGGAGGGCGCACCATCATTTGGAGAGCAGCTAGATCTAAGGATCTAGCAAGCATTTTGATGATTTCAGCACTTGGGTTCTCATTATAGTGTCCTGATCTATCAGTTTGGAGAGTTTCAGGAGATTTGGAGGGTTCATTAACTTTGGCCGAATTATCTAGGGTTTCAGGCATCCAGTGGGGTGCACCATTCAGTGGAGGAGTTTAGATCTATAGAGATTGAGAGGGATCTTGGAGATTTGGGCACCTAGGTTGTTCTTACCATCACCCGATCTACTGTTTGACACCTTTCTTGAGATGATTGGACATCTTTGGCACCAGGGCCGAATTGTTGATGAGCTTCAGTTATCCAATAGAGCGTGGCATCTTCTAGCTTGAGGGGTTTGGCACTTGGCATTGGTCTTCATCTCTTATCCAGCCTTTGGAGGCTTGTTTTGTATCAGCGGGAGCATTTTGTAGAAGCTCATACTTTTTATCTATTGTCTATCATCTTGGCCATCTGTTGAGCATTCCAAATCGACATCTCCATTGTAGCAGATTCTTCTATTTTATGAATAAAGAAGATTTGAGATGTTTTGGCTTGTCTATCTTATTGCATATGGTTGAGGTATGTTCCATGGTTATCTCTTTCTGTTATTTGCTGCATACACACATCTAAACAAATAGATCAGCAAACTGTTGACGAAATACCACAACCAGGAAAACGTTTTTAAAAGGACACCAAAACAGTGATGATCCTTGCATAATGGCTTGGGATCATTATATATTCTCCCATAGTATGATGAAGTAGACGTGGACCAAGAGCTCTGCAACATGCCAACTTAAATTCATGCCGATGAAGACATTCCTTATGCACATGACATCGATCATGTACGAGGCCATGTAAAAAGTGGGTGCCTCCCGTTCTTTCGGCATCTAAGCCTGTTGTACAATAATGCTTAATTGTTTTGAGATTATATCTCCCCAGTTGAAGATGCTACTGGAGATTGCCATTGTGTATGCCAATGACATCCATGCTTCCAAAAACTTGGAGTAGTCCTTTTCTCCATATAGCCGACAAATGAGAGCCATCAAATAGATGTATGGCTCTCTCAAGTTAATTGTCTCGTACCAACCATTGCTTCAGTTAGTGAACTTCTTGTCTTCCTTCCCCTATGAGGCCATCAACCAACTAGTATCATGGAATTCATAGAACTTCACAACGAAGTCCGTGTTGAGTTGCTCCTATGGGTTCTTGAGCTTGTAGTACTTCTAGACTTCTGTCGGGAGGAAAAATCTATCACACCCGCCATTTTCATCATTGATCAAGAATTTATGCCCATTTGTATGGTCGATGAGCCATTTCAGAACCTCTATGCAGGGGAAAACCGAGATTTTGCTTGCCACCATGTGTAAATACAACCGTCGGATGTTCGGGAACACCTGGTCATCAAGCGCCCTTATGTCTGGGTCGTTGTGAGGGATATACTCTAGGTATTTTTCTCAGCTAATTCTATTGAAGAGATCCCCCCACTATGAGAGAATTACTTTGGATTCGGTGCTTGCCTCTATATCACCAAAGGCCAAAGGCTAGACAAAATCTTTCTTAGTTGTTGTTTTAATGACAAGTTCTGCCCTAGGAGCATACTCCAACTGCCTCATGGTCCTCGGAGAAGAATCTTTGCCTATTTCAGCTTCTTTCAGCTTGGGTGCCCTCGGTGAGTGTCTGGTGGTTGGCTTTCTCGACGACATCTTACCTGCAGCTAGAACATAGTTTAGAGTTTGTGTGAGAAAAATGGATGCATATATTACGACCAACGAATTGACAAACTTGAATAAACACCTCTGCATCTTGTTAAACCTGGTTTTGATAATCGGAGGGTCGGTACAGTCTCAGAACATTCTCTTTGCTCCTTTTGATGCTATGGAATTCAACTTGTGCGCAGAATGAATTCTTTCGAAACCATTCCAGAGATTTAAACGGGAATGGACTTACCTTGTCGCATTAGCCATTTAATTTGGGTTATGAGTGTAATTTAATTAAATATGTCGTCAGATCTTCAAAGATGTTTAAACTTAAATTCATCATGGGTTGACGACATGGGTGCAGGTGGTAATGTGGTCTATCGACGATTTCAAAATGTTGTTTTCTAATCGACACATGAGATAGAAACTAATGCGGGATCAAGAATTAACTGATCTATTAAATTTTCAAATCTGATCATATCTCATGCGGCAAACATCCCATCATTTCACTAGTTTTGTTGGTGGATCAGGGGTTAGGATTGTGCTTCAAACGTTTTCGTCGATATCTCCTTGAAAACGTTTTGACGCCGATCGATCTTGTCATATGGAGTTGACGTGGCAACACTGACTAGGAAGCATCACTAGGACCCAGGAAACCTTAAAATTACTTGGGACGAAACTAGGTTGTACAACCCCTTTACATGGTAAAGACACGTGGCATTCGAGACTGGTGACTTCATTTGCTTGTGTTAATTGAATCGAGACTTTCTTTAAGCTATACACACTAAAACCCAATCCTATACTGCCGACGCCGAAAAGTATCAAGGATCAACGATCAATGATCAACCTACACAAGTGTTCTTGGATCAACTCTCTCGAAAAGTCCCGATGCCGAAAATGCATCAGGGATTGGTGATCGACGATATGCTTATTGCGGAAAAAATGATTTTTTTAACTTTTCTGGATTTCCCCGACACTGACAAAGCGCATCAGTCATCAGTTATCGATGATTTCTTTACGCCCTTTGTCAATGTCTATCCTTCCCTCCTTTTGTCAATGTCGAAGGGGATCGGCTATCTCCTGAAACTTTGTGCAAATAACTTACGCAAACCAACCCCACCTTTTGTCGACGTCGATCGGGGATCAGGGATCGACGACTATTGTAACTGTGTGGTTCCTTTACTTGCTTGATTGTTTTTCCGACACTGAACCTGAGCGCGTTAGGTGCAGTGTTAGCTGTCGGTTCTCAATTCGGGTGTTAAGTTCTTTTAGACATGGGGTTAACAAGTTCAAACAAACCTGACTTGATGATAAGAGTCATGAAAACAACACAGAGATAAATCATTTCCTAGAGTGAAATCGATTCAGACAGTGCAAAAAACAAGTGGTACCCAAAAAGTGACAAAATTTCATAAGGATTTTAGGGTGTGTTGAGTGCTCAATAGAACCATAGTGAATTGAATAATTAGAAGCTTTCCCAGAAATCATGCAGAAATTTGTCATGGGAGAATGGTTTTTAAGTTTTGCTGCGATTTTCAGGGATACCATGAAGAAATTTCAATGTTATTTTCCAATAACTTCGACGGGTTTCAGACTCATGTGGGAGATGTAATTATTCATGTCACGGAACATTCAATTGCAGTGGCCTCTGGTTTATCTGTAAAAGGTGAAAGGTGGTGGAAGAAGAGTAAACTCTCTACAGACCTGTGCAACCAGTTTTTAGCAACAAAACACCATAATATAGACTGGAGTCAAGGCATTCCAAATAAATGGTTGAAGAAGGAATGGTAGAGTATCTTACCAATGGTTCAGAAATACATAACTTATTAAGGTAGGTTTTCTACCATTCTATTAGCACTAGAAGTTACCCTTAGAATGCTAGAAGGGTAATCCTAATACCCATTTGAATATCAAGAATTGAATGATTAAAAAAAGTTTATAATTGGTGGATCAACAAGGATAAACAAGAAAGGAGAGGGCAGCAAACTAAAGCAGATTAGTAATATTCCATTGGGCATGGAGTCATAAACACTTTGCAAATTGGAGGCACTTGAGTTCCACATCGAAAGGTTATATGATGATGGCTAGAAGAATAAAGAATATGACCAAAAGAAGAATGTCCACAAAAAAATAGCATCTCTGCAGAATGGAATGAAAAGTACTTGAATAGAACAATGATTAACAAGCAATTTGCAGTAGACCCTCTGTTGCTCAAGGGTCCATTAACCAAAGGAAGCCTTTGATCCTCAAAGTCTACATTTATTTCAAACAAGAAGATGACAACAAGAAATAGAAACAAAGAAATAACATTCTGATAAAAACAACGCTCATGAATCTTCAATGGAAGAAATATTTACATTAAGTGAATGCCCTCAGAAGTGAATGCCCTCAGGCTTACATGACAGATAGGTTTCTTCTTCCTAAATCCCTTCTTGGGTCATTGGACCGAACATTTTCATCTCTAAACAAACTTAGATATATAATCTATCCTTCATCCCTACTCTAAGGAATTCAATATCAAGTAGTTACATAGGATTCTCCTTATCCTAGGAGTTTGTTACAAAATGTTACAACATAAAACATAACCAACTCTTGTTTTCTAGCATTTTGTCTAGGTGATTTAATGCATGCAAAACACTTCAAGCTACATGATATGATGATAGAACACTTGTCCCCTCTCGTCCACCTGAGGATTTGGGGGAGGGTTGTTCCAGATGGCACTCGAATGAACACCGATCCTGGTTGTCTATGCAATTTCACAGTGTCCTGGAACTCGCTGCAAAAACTCAGCTACAACACTTTGGTAGCATGCAGACACACACTGAGAAACCTCTGTTTTTTATTGCTAACGCTGCAAAATTGTTTCAACCTGTCTTTTAATATGCTACTTTGTATAAATCTCACTTTACAAAGTAGTTTACATGTCTTCCCTATAGTAGCAGATAGTTGCATCATTGGAGGATACAAACTAAAGAAGCTTGCAAAAATACCCCATGCCATTATTAATGCTTATTTTACAGTTTCTGGCGGTCTTCTTTCATTTTTCAATTTATCAGGTTGAAATGAGTTGAGTTTGCCATCTCTTTTATTCTATTCTGAACATGAAATTGGAAATGGTTATGTGTCAGCCTTTTCATTCCAACTAAGATCGATAGGAGGTAAATTAGACTCATCAGGTTTCAATGCTACTGAGAAGTCTGGTAAATTTGGGCTTGAATCCATAGATATCGAATCTACTGATGGCTAGAGACAAATCCCCTTGGATTTGGGATGATCCTCTGCTTGATATTGGCGTTGAAGGCTTCGCAGTCAGCTCTCCTTTATCAGTGCCTTATGTGAGCTGAGCATTGACTTGGCACTTATTTGAACATTCGACATCACTGCTTGATACAGAATACCAAAACAAAAACTAACTGCAAGGTATGGCGACAAGAATAAACAAGGCTACAATAGAGTTCGATGGCAGTCCCTGTGCTTGTCTGGAATTGGCTCTCTGATATTCTAACCCTGATGATTTTCTGTAAACATATCCATTGACAGCTGGGTTTATCTTCCCCTAGTTTTCTTGGAAATCTTGGATAATTTTACTCGACACCTGTGAGAGTGCATTTGGCGGCAGTATTTCATGCGCTGCATTGACACCTACAAGCTTAACTCGGCACTTGGATATTTGAATGATCGAGACTCATGCAAATGGCACTTGGGCGTTGCATTTTATATATTTGAATGATCGAGACCTCCCTCTAATTTATCATGCTTGTGATGAACAGATATGAGAGCTACTGGTGTGTTTTCTAGACAATAATATCAACACCTGCATACTTAGCGATTGGAAACCGAGCAACTATTGAACGGGCAGGTCATAAGAGTGAACACTTCCATTGCGCTGGCTCTCATGCATGGCGTATCCTAGGTCACCTTTATTTTCTGGGAATGGGACTTATCCCTCATGGATAAGCACTAACACATTTCAAAACTTAAGTAATCCAATGTTCCCAAACCATTTCGACGTGTAGTGCACAAATACCAGAGGCTCTCCCTCTTTATTTCTTGGGTCATTTTATATTGTATTGGTCCTCTTGATTCCTTAGCTCTCGATCCCTCGAGTGCTTGATACCACGTGACTTAGAGATTGGGCATAAACCCAAAAATTTTGTACAAAAATAAACTTTTTGCATAGTGCTATAGAAATGCCGAAACGCTGCAAAATTGACCAAATTTAATAATCTTCAAATTTATGTGCTAACACATTCATTGCTATCACATACTATTTTTGATCCATTTAAATGGAGATAAGGAAATGAATCTGCCATTTTATCTTTTGAAACGTTTGAAAAAGATGGCAAAGAGGATACATAGCCATCCTCAAAATGCTAAATAAATTTTATTTTTATCAAAATTATGGTTATGTATGTAATTAGTGAATTATAAGTGTCTTTGGAGAAACAATTATCTTCTTTGGGGTTTGAATAACATGTTTCAAAAACACAAAAAACACCTTCTGTCAATAAAACTAGGGTTTCAAGATAACTAGGAAGCACATCAAAGGATATAGTAAATGTACAAGAAAAGGCCTCCCTTATAGAAAGAGAGACCAGATCGAGAAAAAGAAAACTCACCCTACAACAGGAAGAAGAAACTAAGCAGAAATTTGAACCATCTTCACCAGAACAAGGGTTTGTGGAATGTGATAAGGTTTACACCAAGAGGAGGACTAGGAAAATGACAAATGAACTTAAAAAGATGGAAGTTGATCCTGTACAATAAATCCATCATATACAAATTGAGAATCTCCAAAGGTGATATAGAGCGGGAGGAGAAAAAGAAAACAACTTGTAAATTGTCTCATCAGACCCAAAACTAGACCCACAAATAAGTTGAGACTCAATACTAAATATTTATTCAAACCCTCTCTCAAGAAAGGGAAATTGATTGTCATAAATGATGAGACCCCAAAAAATACTCCATAAATGACCAAAAAATAAAGGTTAGCAATTAAAACATTGAAGGAAATTCCCATGAGAAAAAACAAAAAGCGTAAAGGAAAAAATGTTGAATCTGAAGACAAATTTCCCCAATTGGACGATGAAACAGAAAAAAATCATACTTTCAGTCCTGAGATAGACACGCTACCAAAAACCTGCATGGAGGAGGGGACATCTATCTTACCTGAACTTGCAAAGGAAAATATTGTAGAAGTACCATTGTCAAAGGATAATAAGCTCAGAAGAAGACTTGGAAAGCCTAAACTTTTCATTGACTTGAATATACCTGCATTAGAAGAATACCAAAGTGAAGGCAGGGATAAAACAAAGGATAAACTAGGAAGACACAGGTCTGAGGAATTTAAGATAGTCATTGAAAATATGAAGCAACATAATCTAAGACTTGACGAATGGAATGCTAAGCTATAGGAGAAAGTTCACAAGTTGAAAGAAAAATGAAAAAAACAATGTAAGTTTTCAAAGGAAATAAAAAAGAAGCATGCCAAACTATATTGGACCAATATTGTGCTCAAAACCAAATTAAAATAGGAAAATTCTAAAGGCCAAACTCCTGTTCAGGAATGAAAATGTCTCAAAGGCATTGTAAACACATAGGTTATTTCTAATTTTGAGTTCATGCTACCAAGAAACACAGTTTTTTTGCAGCTCTTCTATTTTGACAGAATAATGAGAAAATAGAAGGGAATGAACACTCATTTTGCAAGAAGGTTCAATATCATGGGTTACAATGATCAAGTACAAGTTTGAAGGTCGATCTTCCACGTATGTGTTCTTGAATCAATTGTTGTGGATCTTATTTGTTAGGGTCAAAAAGGATATTTGAGGATTTATGATATGGTCCTAAATTATAGAATATTTTTTTCTAAGATCCAGGGTTTTGTTGTTAGCACATTGACTGAAATAGAATGTAATCCCTAGTTGATAGACAAATATATCAAATCATAATCAAAATTGAAACTAGGTTCTAGGATCTGTGATCTGAATGAAAACATATTATTTTGTATAAAAAGGAAATTAGATGAGAGAGTCAGGGGGATCAGTTCTTGGAGGGTGTTGAAGGAAATTTTTTTATCTGAAATTGTAATGTTGGAAACTACAACACTTTGCACACAATGAACAAACATTATGACGGATAGACTATTTTATTTTATGTCTTTTATTTATTCTATCTTATTTTGAATGCATTTGAAACTTCTTGCAAAGAATTGATTTACCCTGATCCATTATGAACTTCAATAAATATTTTGTTGTTAGCACTCATCTATTTCAAGAGTTGCATTTGAAAGATTCTTTCATGTTTCTAAATAATATTTGGAACCTAAAATTCTTCTTTTCAAGTGAACAGATTGTTAACTTGTGACTTCTTTTTCATCTATTTTGTCTCCATTTATCTAATTTGTCAGAATGAATGCCTTTGACTAAGGTGAATGTTTTTGGTAACCTGATTCAAATGAATGTACTCAAACCTTTATCCTTCAACTTACTTTGATAACCTGATCCTTAATTCCAACTTCAAACAAATCTTAATCTACAAGAAAACATTGCAACAATTGAGGTGCCCTAGCTTACCCCTTAGCAATCAAGGAAAACTTTAGGGATAACATATTTTGGCGCCATTTTCGAGGACAGAGGAACGGAGATATATTTCCCTGGGAAGAACGACATTGATAAGGGATAGCTCTTGATGATGGTCAAGAGTTAGACACAAAAATTAGACTGCATATTTTTCACCTAGAGACTCTCTGGCTCCTAAAAGAGAAGTGAAAGGAACATAGTTTGAGCATACCAAAGTCCCAGTATCATCTTCATATTCAAGAAAAAGAGTAACTTGAACAAATATGGACCCCAAGGCAGTTCCAACATTATTAGATCCATAAAAACTATTAAGACAATCAAAGAATACCCAGGGCGAGTCCTCTTCTTCTAAAGGTAAGTCTTCTTCTAAAGAAACAATTTATGCTCCTAAAAAATCCGTTATTGTTTCTGAAGAAAATTATGTTATTGAAGAAAAACTATTATTGATCCTTTAGAAATAGTTGAAGAAAAGGAAAGACCTAAAATTATTTCTTTATAAGAACAAGTAGCTCTTCAGTTAGAAGAACAAATAGTTAAGGAATGGAATCCTTTTTCTTACTTCATTAAAGACAAAGATGATGAAGTGATCCGGATTTATGCAGGAATGGAATATAAGAAGCAAATAACAGAGTGTGCACAATAGTATTGTAGAGAACACAGTGATACAGTAACTACACACTTCTATTAATTAATGAAATAGAGAAACTGTAAAACTGTTGAACAATACATAGCTAGAATGGTGGTAACATATCCCTGATAAGAGATGTGGCGGCTACACTCATCCGTGACCAAGCTCATTACAAAAAGAGGCCGAAGGGCCTTATTTATCAAAAGCAAGAAGGTAGAAACCAAAAACCTAACCCTAGAAGATGAAACGCCAAAAGTCAAGTGG
>JZKD02S1672982.1:1086168-1108035 GCA_000966675.3 Picea glauca
AATGGTTCAGAAATACATAACTTATTAAGGTAGGTTTTCTACCATTCTATTAGCACTAGAAGTTACCCTTAGAATGCTAGAAGGGTAATCCTAATACCCATTTGAATATCAAGAATTGAATGATTAAAAAAAGTTTATAATTGGTGGATCAACAAGGATAAACAAGAAAGGAGAGGGCAGCAAACTAAAGCAGATTAGTAATATTCCATTGGGCATGGAGTCATAAACACTTTGCAAATTGGAGGCACTTGAGTTCCACATCGAAAGGTTATATGATGATGGCTAGAAGAATAAAGAATATGACCAAAAGAAGAATGTCCACAAAAAAATAGCATCTCTGCAGAATGGAATGAAAAGTACTTGAATAGAACAATGATTAACAAGCAATTTGCAGTAGACCCTCTGTTGCTCAAGGGTCCATTAACCAAAGGAAGCCTTTGATCCTCAAAGTCTACATTTATTTCAAACAAGAAGATGACAACAAGAAATAGAAACAAAGAAATAACATTCTGATAAAAACAACGCTCATGAATCTTCAATGGAAGAAATATTTACATTAAGTGAATGCCCTCAGAAGTGAATGCCCTCAGGCTTACATGACAGATAGGTTTCTTCTTCCTAAATCCCTTCTTGGGTCATTGGACCGAACATTTTCATCTCTAAACAAACTTAGATATATAATCTATCCTTCATCCCTACTCTAAGGAATTCAATATCAAGTAGTTACATAGGATTCTCCTTATCCTAGGAGTTTGTTACAAAATGTTACAACATAAAACATAACCAACTCTTGTTTTCTAGCATTTTGTCTAGGTGATTTAATGCATGCAAAACACTTCAAGCTACATGATATGATGATAGAACACTTGTCCCCTCTCGTCCACCTGAGGATTTGGGGGAGGGTTGTTCCAGATGGCACTCGAATGAACACCGATCCTGGTTGTCTATGCAATTTCACAGTGTCCTGGAACTCGCTGCAAAAACTCAGCTACAACACTTTGGTAGCATGCAGACACACACTGAGAAACCTCTGTTTTTTATTGCTAACGCTGCAAAATTGTTTCAACCTGTCTTTTAATATGCTACTTTGTATAAATCTCACTTTACAAAGTAGTTTACATGTCTTCCCTATAGTAGCAGATAGTTGCATCATTGGAGGATACAAACTAAAGAAGCTTGCAAAAATACCCCATGCCATTATTAATGCTTATTTTACAGTTTCTGGCGGTCTTCTTTCATTTTTCAATTTATCAGGTTGAAATGAGTTGAGTTTGCCATCTCTTTTATTCTATTCTGAACATGAAATTGGAAATGGTTATGTGTCAGCCTTTTCATTCCAACTAAGATCGATAGGAGGTAAATTAGACTCATCAGGTTTCAATGCTACTGAGAAGTCTGGTAAATTTGGGCTTGAATCCATAGATATCGAATCTACTGATGGCTAGAGACAAATCCCCTTGGATTTGGGATGATCCTCTGCTTGATATTGGCGTTGAAGGCTTCGCAGTCAGCTCTCCTTTATCAGTGCCTTATGTGAGCTGAGCATTGACTTGGCACTTATTTGAACATTCGACATCACTGCTTGATACAGAATACCAAAACAAAAACTAACTGCAAGGTATGGCGACAAGAATAAACAAGGCTACAATAGAGTTCGATGGCAGTCCCTGTGCTTGTCTGGAATTGGCTCTCTGATATTCTAACCCTGATGATTTTCTGTAAACATATCCATTGACAGCTGGGTTTATCTTCCCCTAGTTTTCTTGGAAATCTTGGATAATTTTACTCGACACCTGTGAGAGTGCATTTGGCGGCAGTATTTCATGCGCTGCATTGACACCTACAAGCTTAACTCGGCACTTGGATATTTGAATGATCGAGACTCATGCAAATGGCACTTGGGCGTTGCATTTTATATATTTGAATGATCGAGACCTCCCTCTAATTTATCATGCTTGTGATGAACAGATATGAGAGCTACTGGTGTGTTTTCTAGACAATAATATCAACACCTGCATACTTAGCGATTGGAAACCGAGCAACTATTGAACGGGCAGGTCATAAGAGTGAACACTTCCATTGCGCTGGCTCTCATGCATGGCGTATCCTAGGTCACCTTTATTTTCTGGGAATGGGACTTATCCCTCATGGATAAGCACTAACACATTTCAAAACTTAAGTAATCCAATGTTCCCAAACCATTTCGACGTGTAGTGCACAAATACCAGAGGCTCTCCCTCTTTATTTCTTGGGTCATTTTATATTGTATTGGTCCTCTTGATTCCTTAGCTCTCGATCCCTCGAGTGCTTGATACCACGTGACTTAGAGATTGGGCATAAACCCAAAAATTTTGTACAAAAATAAACTTTTTGCATAGTGCTATAGAAATGCCGAAACGCTGCAAAATTGACCAAATTTAATAATCTTCAAATTTATGTGCTAACACATTCATTGCTATCACATACTATTTTTGATCCATTTAAATGGAGATAAGGAAATGAATCTGCCATTTTATCTTTTGAAACGTTTGAAAAAGATGGCAAAGAGGATACATAGCCATCCTCAAAATGCTAAATAAATTTTATTTTTATCAAAATTATGGTTATGTATGTAATTAGTGAATTATAAGTGTCTTTGGAGAAACAATTATCTTCTTTGGGGTTTGAATAACATGTTTCAAAAACACAAAAAACACCTTCTGTCAATAAAACTAGGGTTTCAAGATAACTAGGAAGCACATCAAAGGATATAGTAAATGTACAAGAAAAGGCCTCCCTTATAGAAAGAGAGACCAGATCGAGAAAAAGAAAACTCACCCTACAACAGGAAGAAGAAACTAAGCAGAAATTTGAACCATCTTCACCAGAACAAGGGTTTGTGGAATGTGATAAGGTTTACACCAAGAGGAGGACTAGGAAAATGACAAATGAACTTAAAAAGATGGAAGTTGATCCTGTACAATAAATCCATCATATACAAATTGAGAATCTCCAAAGGTGATATAGAGCGGGAGGAGAAAAAGAAAACAACTTGTAAATTGTCTCATCAGACCCAAAACTAGACCCACAAATAAGTTGAGACTCAATACTAAATATTTATTCAAACCCTCTCTCAAGAAAGGGAAATTGATTGTCATAAATGATGAGACCCCAAAAAATACTCCATAAATGACCAAAAAATAAAGGTTAGCAATTAAAACATTGAAGGAAATTCCCATGAGAAAAAACAAAAAGCGTAAAGGAAAAAATGTTGAATCTGAAGACAAATTTCCCCAATTGGACGATGAAACAGAAAAAAATCATACTTTCAGTCCTGAGATAGACACGCTACCAAAAACCTGCATGGAGGAGGGGACATCTATCTTACCTGAACTTGCAAAGGAAAATATTGTAGAAGTACCATTGTCAAAGGATAATAAGCTCAGAAGAAGACTTGGAAAGCCTAAACTTTTCATTGACTTGAATATACCTGCATTAGAAGAATACCAAAGTGAAGGCAGGGATAAAACAAAGGATAAACTAGGAAGACACAGGTCTGAGGAATTTAAGATAGTCATTGAAAATATGAAGCAACATAATCTAAGACTTGACGAATGGAATGCTAAGCTATAGGAGAAAGTTCACAAGTTGAAAGAAAAATGAAAAAAACAATGTAAGTTTTCAAAGGAAATAAAAAAGAAGCATGCCAAACTATATTGGACCAATATTGTGCTCAAAACCAAATTAAAATAGGAAAATTCTAAAGGCCAAACTCCTGTTCAGGAATGAAAATGTCTCAAAGGCATTGTAAACACATAGGTTATTTCTAATTTTGAGTTCATGCTACCAAGAAACACAGTTTTTTTGCAGCTCTTCTATTTTGACAGAATAATGAGAAAATAGAAGGGAATGAACACTCATTTTGCAAGAAGGTTCAATATCATGGGTTACAATGATCAAGTACAAGTTTGAAGGTCGATCTTCCACGTATGTGTTCTTGAATCAATTGTTGTGGATCTTATTTGTTAGGGTCAAAAAGGATATTTGAGGATTTATGATATGGTCCTAAATTATAGAATATTTTTTTCTAAGATCCAGGGTTTTGTTGTTAGCACATTGACTGAAATAGAATGTAATCCCTAGTTGATAGACAAATATATCAAATCATAATCAAAATTGAAACTAGGTTCTAGGATCTGTGATCTGAATGAAAACATATTATTTTGTATAAAAAGGAAATTAGATGAGAGAGTCAGGGGGATCAGTTCTTGGAGGGTGTTGAAGGAAATTTTTTTATCTGAAATTGTAATGTTGGAAACTACAACACTTTGCACACAATGAACAAACATTATGACGGATAGACTATTTTATTTTATGTCTTTTATTTATTCTATCTTATTTTGAATGCATTTGAAACTTCTTGCAAAGAATTGATTTACCCTGATCCATTATGAACTTCAATAAATATTTTGTTGTTAGCACTCATCTATTTCAAGAGTTGCATTTGAAAGATTCTTTCATGTTTCTAAATAATATTTGGAACCTAAAATTCTTCTTTTCAAGTGAACAGATTGTTAACTTGTGACTTCTTTTTCATCTATTTTGTCTCCATTTATCTAATTTGTCAGAATGAATGCCTTTGACTAAGGTGAATGTTTTTGGTAACCTGATTCAAATGAATGTACTCAAACCTTTATCCTTCAACTTACTTTGATAACCTGATCCTTAATTCCAACTTCAAACAAATCTTAATCTACAAGAAAACATTGCAACAATTGAGGTGCCCTAGCTTACCCCTTAGCAATCAAGGAAAACTTTAGGGATAACATATTTTGGCGCCATTTTCGAGGACAGAGGAACGGAGATATATTTCCCTGGGAAGAACGACATTGATAAGGGATAGCTCTTGATGATGGTCAAGAGTTAGACACAAAAATTAGACTGCATATTTTTCACCTAGAGACTCTCTGGCTCCTAAAAGAGAAGTGAAAGGAACATAGTTTGAGCATACCAAAGTCCCAGTATCATCTTCATATTCAAGAAAAAGAGTAACTTGAACAAATATGGACCCCAAGGCAGTTCCAACATTATTAGATCCATAAAAACTATTAAGACAATCAAAGAATACCCAGGGCGAGTCCTCTTCTTCTAAAGGTAAGTCTTCTTCTAAAGAAACAATTTATGCTCCTAAAAAATCCGTTATTGTTTCTGAAGAAAATTATGTTATTGAAGAAAAACTATTATTGATCCTTTAGAAATAGTTGAAGAAAAGGAAAGACCTAAAATTATTTCTTTATAAGAACAAGTAGCTCTTCAGTTAGAAGAACAAATAGTTAAGGAATGGAATCCTTTTTCTTACTTCATTAAAGACAAAGATGATGAAGTGATCCGGATTTATGCAGGAATGGAATATAAGAAGCAAATAACAGAGTGTGCACAATAGTATTGTAGAGAACACAGTGATACAGTAACTACACACTTCTATTAATTAATGAAATAGAGAAACTGTAAAACTGTTGAACAATACATAGCTAGAATGGTGGTAACATATCCCTGATAAGAGATGTGGCGGCTACACTCATCCGTGACCAAGCTCATTACAAAAAGAGGCCGAAGGGCCTTATTTATCAAAAGCAAGAAGGTAGAAACCAAAAACCTAACCCTAGAAGATGAAACGCCAAAAGTCAAGTGGGCCTTGTTTGGGTAAGTTAGTCCATCAACTTCCCGGAGTCATAACTATTGCATACGATCTCTGTTTAGGGCACACGATAGCTCGTTGGAAAGATCTATCCGAGGCCTACAACACTCAAAACAAAATAGCATCATAGATGCTATTTTGTGAGAGAAACATACCCAAAAAATATCATTTAGGGCCTCAAAATGGCCCCGGAAGTTCAGGACCCGAAAAAACTGCTAAAATTAGTAAATTACCAGAAATGCCAGAAAACTATTTTGAGCCAGATGGAAAGGTGGGCGGCCACCAATACCCATATGGATCATTCCTCCCCCCTTAATAAGCAATGGTCCCCATTGCGTCAAGTGCCAGGATAAGATGGGGGAATTTCAGCTGAATTTGGCTCCGGGTGAGCCACTTGCCCTGATGCAGGAACTGCCCAGCCTTCACGACTCGRTAGAGCTGGACACATTGCTGGTGAGTGCCCTTGACCTGTGAATCCATGATCCGATCAATTGTTGCCTTCTCCAAACATTCAGGGTTGAGTTCTGTTGGTACCAATTGCTCGGCCACTTCTGAGGTGTCCAACAATGGTGGAAAATAGGGGCAAAGGAGCTCAACATTGAATACAGGGTGCAAGCCAAGAAATGGAGGGATGCTTAATTCAAAAGCATTATCCTCGATAGCCTTGGTGATAGTATATGGCCCATAACGAAGTGGGCGTAGCTTGCGATGAGGTCCCATGAGTCTTTCTTTCTGCAGATGCAACCAAACCTTATCACCCACCTGGTATGTGTGTGGCACCCGATGCTAGTCATGACGCTGCTTGTACTTGGCATTGGCTTTTTCCATAATGTCATGGACTTGTTGGCGAATGTGTTGGATCCGTTCCACAAATTTGGTGTCTTTCTCAACCTCAGTCTGAGCCCGACAAGATGTTTCCTGTGTGGAGGCAATGGGCAGAGCTACATCGATGGGGGCCAATGGTTGAAACCCCGTGCATGCTTGAAAAGAGATATGACCGGTAGAGTTGTGAAGGGCTCTGTTGTAGCTATGTTGAACATAAGGCAGGTTCTCGTCCCATGTGTGGGGATGTTTAGAATTATACATCCGCAGGATATGCACAATCATTTGATTCACTACTTCTGTCTGCCCATCAGTTTGGGGATGGAAGGTTGTCGACTGTGTGAGCTTGGTATCCATAAATGACCAGAGGTTGGACCAAAATGTGTTGAGGAACCTGTTGTCGCGATCTGAAATGATAGTCTGGGGTAGCCCGAAATGTACCCAGACGCGTTCAAATAAGAGCTTAGCAGTGGCTTCGGCAGAGATACTTTTCTTGCAGGAGGATAGAATGGCCAATTTAGAGAAGCGATCCAAGACCACAAACACACAGTCATTCCCATGCTTGGTTGGAGGTATTCCTAACATGTAATCCATGGAGATAGATTCCTAAGGCCCATTGGGAACAGGAAGAGGGGTATACAACCCTTGCTTCTTAATGGATGGTTTGGCAATGGTGTAGGTAGTGCAAGATCTGATATACTTTCTGACATCTTGTCGGAGCTTTGGCCAATAAAAATACTTCTGCAACACTGTTATTGTATTTTCGGTGCCAAAGTGCCCTGCGACCCGACTGTAATGTGCTTCCTAGATCATCTTTGCGCGCTCACTTGAAGGAACATAGAGGTGGCCTAGGTGACATAATATTCCATCCTGGAGATGAAAATCAGTCACTGGAGTGTCTGCACAAACTGCTCGATAGGTGGCCGAAAAGTCAGTATCACTGTCATATAAGTGAGACCACCCAGAGGTTTCATGGCCACAAGAGTTAATCACTGTGGTGAGTGCGGCCACAGGCAGTCGACTGAGGCAATCAGCGACATGGTTGGTGCTGCCCTTCTTATATTTTATGTTCAGGTAAAATTGCTACAGGTATGCGGACCACTTTTGGTGGCGGTCATTTTGCAATTTCCCTTGTGTTTGCACAAACTGCAAGGGCTTGTGGTCAGTGTGAATAACCGTCTCTTTTCCTAAGATGTAATGCTTCCATTGTCAGCAAGCTTGGACAATGGAGTACATTTCCTTGTCATAGGTGGGGTACTTTCGAATTGTATATGAAAGTGTCTCACTGTGATATGCCACTGGATGGCCATGATGAGTGAGGACTGTGCCAATAGCATAATCCGAAGCATCTGTCTCAATTTCAAAAGGTTGTTGCAGATCCGGGAGAGTAAGGATGGGCGATGAACATAAGCGTTGCTTAAGTTCCTCAAATGCTTGTTGCTGAGTAGGGGTCCAAAAGAATTTGGCTTTAGCCCCACCTTTGGTCATGCTGCTAAGGGCCCAAGCAATGTTAGAGAACCCCAACATGAACCTGCGATAAAAGTTTGCCAACCCTAGGAAGTTGTGGAACTCTATAATGGTCCTTGGGGTCGGCCAGTCGCGAATGACTTGGATCTTAGCTGGATCGACATGCACACCTTGTTCATTCACAATGTATCCCAAATATTGAATTTCCTTCATCCTGAATGAGCATTTTTCGAGATTGGCATATAACTTGTGCTATCGCAAGGTGCAAATGACTTCCTCAATATGTTGTAAGTGGTCTTCCCACGTTTTTCTAAAGATGAGGATATCATAGACGACCACAAAAGAATTGGTGAATGGTCCCAATATATCATCCATCATCCTCGTGAAGGTTGTTGGAGCGTTAGTTAAGCCGAAAGGCATGACCAACCACTCGAAAAGGCCTTCCCGATACTTGAAGGCAGTCTTCCAAACATCAGTTGCCTCAATTGGGACCTAGTGATAACCAGACTTCAGATCAATCTTGCTGAAATACTTGGCGCCCTTTAGTTGATCAAGGAGATCATCGATCTGGGGGATAGGATATCGATTTCGGACTGTGATTTTTTTTAAAGCTCTGTAATCAATACAGAGTCGCCAAGTCCCATCCTTTTTCTATACTAGCACAATCGGGCTCCTGCAAGGTGAGGAGCTTGGTCGAATATGCCCCTTTTGGAGTAATTCCTTGATCTAGCGCTTGATCTCTTCATTTTCCATGAGGGAACATCTGTAAATTGGATCGTTCGGCATAGGTGCCCCGGGTATCAAGTCAATGGAATGCTTGACCTAACAATGGAGCGACACTCCGGCAGGGGAAGTGAAGATGTCCTGGTATGATTCCATGATCTTGTCTACTTGTCCATGTTGTGCAGAGTGACCCTATGTAGAGGCAGTAGATGTGGCCGCGGTCTTTCGTTTCCTTTCTGGATGAATCATCAGGAGGATGAATTTGTCGGTCTGGAAAATCACCTTCTTGAATTGCTTAGTTGTGATGAGAGAGACTGTCGTAGTGGGAACTACCTCTGGTATCTGGTAGCATTGTTTTCTCAAAGTAACAATGACACTACGAGGCCTGGATTCATACACAGCATGGCGTTTCCACATATATGGTTGACCTAAAAGAACATCAGAAACTTCAAGTGGAGAAACATCATACATTACCTCATCTTTGAAGGGTTTGATGTCATACGGTAGGCGACACTGCTGGCTAACGCGGATGTCTCGCCCTGGAGTGAGCCACCCAATGTTGTATGGTTTTGGATGCGGCAATGTTGGCAGGTTCAGCCGCTTGATGACCTCTACTGAAATCAAGTTCTTCTGGCTTCCACTATCAACAATGAAATGTAATGGATTCCCTTGTACCCACATATGCAAGTGGAAGAGGCGCTCCCCTTCTTCTGTCTCCTCTGGATCGTCGAGTTGGATATTTGTGGTGGAAATGGTGACGTTGGGTTATGCTTCAATGATCTTCCTTCCATGATCTATCTCTAATTTCGATTCAGATCCTGGATCTGACTCAGGCGCTTTCATCTCGGTAAGTAGTGATTGTTTCACACGACACTCATCAGTGTTGTGCATGGGACTCTTATGGAGCTCACACCATTTCCCAGTGTCTTTCTTTGTCTTCTAGTTACCCTTCTTCTCCTGTGGCTTAGGCTGGTTGTCTGAGGGTTGGATATCTTTGTTATGTACTTTGTTCTGCGAACTAGGGTTTCCCTTACCCTGCTTCTGGTTTGTCGAACCGAACTCCCGCTTGTTCTTTTGCTTAAATTTTTGCTTGAAATTCATAGCATACCGGTAGGCGGCACCCAATGACAAGATGTCCAGGAATTCCATCTCAATACGGATGTACCGATGCAGGCCGCTGCAATATTTCAGAACCAGGTGCCACTCGAAGTCTTTGATGTCGAGCTTCATGCACAGGGTATGGAATTTGTTCGTGTACTCTGTCACTGCTTGGTCCCTTTCTTGTCACAGAGTTTCCCATTTTGTGTACTGGTCATCATAGTTCCCCACAGGGAAGTATTTCTCCTTGAGGGCATCAACGAAGGATGTCCATGTGGGTTCTGTCTCAAATAGCGTGGGTTCATTACCCTCTTTTTCCTCTTTCTATTTGCAGAGGGTTTCCCACCAATCCTTGACATAGGGGACCGCATTAAGAAGTGAAAATGTAATCTTTTCTCTGTTGGAAAGTTATGGACGGAGAAGTAACCCTCGAGCTGATTCAACCATTTTTCCAGAGCATCTGCATCTATTTTTCCTTCAAATAAGGGAATATCAAAATTAACTTGTACCTTGAAAGGGGTCGGTCCTCCAAACTGATTGTTGGTCGAGGTTCCTTCCGTGGAAGTCAACAACCGTCGAAGAATTTGCGCAAAATTGTCCATCATCTTGTTCCACTGTCGCACGAGAGCCTCCTCGAGCAACATCTTGATAGGATCTCCTACTCCATCATCTCATTTTTCTCCGCCATGGGCGTTTGTTTGCACCAGAGAGGGGTTTCTCTCTCGAGCTGAACTAATTCAAGACCCAACTCCTTATATCCCGACCTCGTCAGTGACATGCACGAAAAAATGACAAAAGAGCAGTCTGCTCTGATACCACTGATTCAGATTTATGCAGGGATGGAATGTAAGAAGCAAATAACAGAGTGTGCACAATAGTATTGCAGAGAACACAGTGATACAGTAACTACACACTTCTATTAATTAATGAAATAGAGAAATTGTAAAACTGTTGAACAATACATAGCTAGAATGGTGGTAGCATATCCCTGATAAGAGATGTGGCGGCTACGCTCATCTGTGACCAAGCTCATTACAAAAAGAGGCCGAAGGGCCTTATTTATCAAAAGCAGGAAGGTAGAAACCAAAAACCTAACCCTAGAAGATGAAACGCCAAAAGTCAAGTGGGCCCTATTTGGGTAAGTTAGTCCATCAACTTCCCAGAGTCATAACTATTGCATACGATCTTTGTTTAGGGCGCACGATAGCTCGTTGGAAAGATCTATCTAAGGCCTACAATGCTCAAGACAAAATAGCATCATAGATGCTATTTTGCGAGAGAAACATACCCAAAAAAACATCATTTAGGGCCTCAAAATGGCCCCGAAAGTTCAGGACCCGAAAAAAATGCTAAAAATAGTAAATTACCAGAAATGCCAGAAAACTATTTTGAGACAGATGGAAAGGTGGGCGGCCACCGATACCCATCTGGATCATGAAGAGATTATTTTTCTAGGAAGACCCATCAAAGGCTTTCCTAAATATACCAAAGAGAAAATAAAATAGATATGAGCCTTACATATTCCTCATCCAAGCACCTCTGAAGAAGCTAAACCAAAAATTCAAGTTTTTAATACCTTTCCATTGAAGGATTCTTAAAGTATAAAGAAACCCATTCTCAACCTTCATCACCACCTAAATTACATGCTCAAGTTGTTCAAACAATGACTGTAAATATGATGGATGTTATCATTGTTTCTAGATATGCACCCCTAGTTTTACCTCAAGTCTTAAGAACTTTTCCAACCAGAGATTACGTGAAATACTTGTCCAGATTCAATGGGGAGGGAGATCTTACTGTTTACAAACACTTAGCCTCTTTTTACAGTTTCGCAGATAATTTCATTATAGAGAAATTAGATGTTTGAATGAGAGTGTTTGTTCAAAGTCTAGATGGAGAATTAAGAAAATGGTTTTGATGTCTTCCTGCATGTTCTATTCCAGATATTAACATTTTAGATAAGACTTTTATAAAACAATGGGGAGACAAAAAGGATTACTTGTATTATATTAATGAGTTTGGAGCCTTGAAAAGAAAAAATGGTGAGTCTGTGTCATATTTTACTAAATGGTTTAATAAAATGTATACCAAAATCCCTGATGAAATCAAGCCTACTGAAACCTCTACTAAAATTACTTTTTCTAATTCCTTCGATGCTAAATTTTCTCTTTTTTTTAAGAGAAATAAGATCTTCTATTTTGAGCTTGATGCAGGAGGCAACAGTTGAGGTAGAGTCAAATATTCTAGCAGTGGAAATATTAAAGACAAAATATGACAGAGATAGAAAGAAGAAGAAAGAGAATGTCCCATCTTCTTCCAATACAACAACATCTGACCCAAAAATTGATGAAATGGATAGAATGTTGAAGACTCTAACATCAAAATTGGCCAGATTGAAATTGGAAGCAAAGAAGTCGAATATACCTTTCCAAGAGGGTGGGAAAAGGAATCCAAATTAGTTCAGAAGACCCAAGAATGTTCCTTGGATCATGCAAAGAGAAAGAATGAATCATGAAGATCAAAGGATCTTTCCCCCTTTTCCATAATAATGAAGTTGAAGAGATGGAAGCAAGTGATGATGTCGAAGAAAATTCTACAGTTCTTTTAAATGGAAATGAGCTTCCCACTAGTCACTTGACTCAATAGGAATATGAATATTCTTTGATGTCAAATCAGTTTGATGATCAAGAAGAGGAATTTTTTTAGAATGAGCCTCAAAAGAAATATGATTTAAGGTCTAAAGAAAGTGGGTCAAAACCAAATGCAAAAACTCAGAATAAGAAGATAAATACTCCATCCAAGCAGGATCCATGCAAATCAGATCAACATCAACAACTTATCAAAGTAGGTGTTTCATAGGTAAAAGAAACATAAATACAGTTGTCTCCTTTTAATCTAGAGAACAAGATAAATACAATTAAAATGCATGTGCCTTTGGTGGATCTAATGAGGAACGATCCCTTTAAACATTCTATATTAAGGTTTTTCAATCTCATGCACCTATTATCTCTTTAGACACAACAAATTTGCAAGATGAAAATCATGCTATCACAATTGGTATGCATATTGAACATAAATATGATTCTTCACCACCATTTTATATATCCTTGAAAATTCATGATAAAATTATCCATAACTATTTCATGGATTCTGGAGCCTCACATAATGTAATGTCGAAGGTGGTTATGGATGATTTAGGGTTAGATATCACAAAACCTTACCAATATCTCTATTCTTTTGACTCTAAAAAGTTCAAGTGTTTAGGAGTTATCAAAGATTTGGTTGTAACATTGTCGCAACTGCCTATGAAGAGTGTTTTTATGGACATTGTAGTGCATGATATAACACCAAAGTTTGGAATGTTGTTGTATAGGTATTGGGATAAAAAGGTGGGAGGGTATTTTCAAATGGTTCTGACATATGCCACCATACCTATTTTTGGAGGAGAACATCGAAAACTATACAAGGAAGTCTAACTTGCTTATATAGTAAGTGATCATGAAAATTTAGGAAATCCCCCTACATATGCAGTAGATGATGAAATTTTCTCATCCATATTTCATACCAGTGATGATGTTCTTGAACCATCAAGTAACAAGATCATTGGTAAGCAAGCAAAGGATATGGACAACTCAGTGTGGAATTTTTTTTTGATGGTTCATTTTCAAAAGAAGGATCACATGTTGGAATTGTAATCATTTCTCCTTCTAAAGAAGTTATATCTTTGTCCTATGAAATGGAATTAGAGACTACCAATAACATTGCAGAATATGAAGTTTTGTTAACATTGGGATTAAGAGCTGCAAAAGATATGGGAATTAAAAAAATAACAGTTTTTGGAGATTCTAAATTAGTCTCCATCAAGTCAAGAATATTTATTGTACGAAGGAGCAAAGACTGAAGCAACACATGAATGAGGTATGGGATTTTGTTGAAAACTTCTTTTTGGATTTTGATATCACATTTGTTCAAAGAAACTTTAATCAACAAGCAGATTCACTAGCATTAGCAAGTAGCAATTTCAAGACTTCGTTATGTTCCAATTTTAGATATGAAATTGAAGTTAAACACATACCTTAAATCCCATATAACATCAAACATTGGCAATTTTTCTATTATGACCATGAACTAAAAAGGTTTCTAGAGACTATTGATGAATTTTCTGCAATTTCTATTGATCAAGAGAATGAAAATGATGAGATAGAAATTCAATCAGATGTTCCTCTTCAGAATAAAATAGCATGGCACAAAATTGTGGAGTTAAATACAAATCACATTCCAAAATGTTTGTTCCCACTGGAAAGATTCTTTGACAACAATGATGTATCCAAAAAATATTCAATTCAAAGTCAAAAAAAGGATGTGTTTGATTGCAATTTTGGCATTGATGCAGATCCAAAGGTTTTAAAACTATCCAAGGCATTGTCAGAAGAGTAGAGGAATAGGTATGTTAAACTTATGAGGGAATTTGTTGATATTTTTTCTTGGTCATATGAAGACCTTAATATTTTTTACACTGAAATAATTTAGCATAAAATTCCTTTGAAAATGGGCTCCAAACCTTTCAGGAAGAAAATGAGACAGTTCAATCCTATGTTGTTTCCTATCATTGAAAAAGAGTTAGAAAGGCTATTAGATACATATTATAGTACCTTTGAGCTATTCAAAGTGGGTGGAAAATTTGGTGCTAGTTAGGAAGAAAAATTGTGAAATAAGGTTATGTGTGGATTTTAGAAATCTGAACAGGTGTTCTCTCAAGGATAACTATCCATTACCAAAAATGGATCACATTTTTCATAAGGTGGTAGGTGCTCAAAGGATTTCCATGTTAGATGGGTATTCTGGATACAATCATATTGCAGTATTTGAAGAAGATAAAAAGAAAATTGCTTTCACTACTTCATGGGGTACCTTCATGTATGAAAATATGCCTTTTGGGTTGATGAATACAGGGGATACGTTCCAAAGAGAAATGGATATTGTATTCATTGGAGAAAAGGACAAATTTGTAGTGATCTATCTTGATGACATTACTGTTTTCTCAAAATATGATGATGAACATTTGCAACACCTCAAGCAAACATTTAAGAAATGCAAAAGGTATGGCATATCTCTAAACCCAAAGAAATCCCATTTCTCTATGCATGAAGGAAAGATCCTAGGTCATATTGTATCTGCAAGAGGAATCAAAATATATTATGAGAGGGTGAATTCTATTCAAAATATTGATATTCCTAGAAACAAAAAATCCATACAATCTTTCATAGGTAGAATCAACTTCTTAAGGAGATTCATACCTAATTTTGCTAAGATTATTAAGCTCATTATGAATATATTGAAGAAGGATGATGAAATTTAGTGGACACATGAAGCTAAGTCATCCTTTGAAATAATAAAAAAATATTTAATTGAATCTCTTTTCCTCATCAGTCCAGATTATTCTAAGGTGTTCTTGATCTTCTCTTTTTCTTCTGAACAAACCAATGTTGTTGTATTGTTTCAGAAAAATGAAGAAGGATATGAGAAACCCATTTCTTTCTTAGAAAATACCTTAGAGATGTATAAATTAAGTATAACATAATGTGAAAACAGGTTTATGCCTTAGTGAAGGCATTGCAATGTTTCATAGTTTATATTTTTCATTCTAAGATAATTTCCAATGTTCCTAGCAACAATGTGAAAGATATGCTTGTGCATCCAGACAATGAAAGAGATGTAAATGGATAGAAAATATCTTAGAATATGATGTAGAACTCAAACCTAACAATTTGATCAAAGGGAAAGGTCTAGTGAGGTTGCTCATTGACTCAAATTGCAAATATCTTGGACTGAACTATATTCAAAATCAGACAGTTGTTCCAATATCACAGGTTGAAGGAAGAATTTTGTAGGTAATGGATAAATATTTTACTTCACCTTGGTAGAAAGATGTCGTTTACTTTTGCAAAATCTTCAATTTCCACCATATTTTGATAAATCCAAGGTTAGATCTCTAAAAATTAAGGCTATAAAGTATTGCATTGTGAATCAAGCATGTTTTAGAAAGACCCTAGTGGAATTTTGTTTAAATGTGTTGATGAATATGAAGCAAAACAAATTATGATTTATTTGGACAAAGGATTTTGTGGAGGACACCAGCATTGGAAATCCATAGCATTCAATATCTTGAGGGTTGGGTGTTACTTTCCTATGTTATTTTATGATGTTTTTTCCCAGATTAGAGCACGTGAATAGTGCCAAATGTTTGTGGGAAAACATAAACTACTTTTTCTTCCCTTAAATCCAATCATAGCAAATGGCCCTTTCCAACAATGGGGCTTGGACTTCATAGGAGAAATTCATCTACCCTCTAGTGGACAACATAGATGGATCTTTATAGCCAATGATTACTTTACAAAATGGTTTGAGGCCATCCCAATCAAAAATGAAATTGATAAGGTAATTATAAATTTTTTGGAAGAAATTTTATTTATAGATTTGGTTGTCCTAGAAAATTAATCACAGATAATGCTCAGGAATTCAAATATGTTTCTATGGTTGAATTCAGTGAAAGATATAATGTTACTATGGCACATTGTACTCCATATTATCCACATGATAATGGATTGGAAGAATCCTCCAACAAAAGTATCATTAGAATTATCAAAGCATTGCTAGCAGAAAACAAAAGGGTATGGAATTCTAAACTTAAATATTCTTTATGGGATGACAGGATTAGCACCAAAAATTCAATTGATGCTTCTCCTTTCCAGTTATTCTATTGAACAAATGTTATTTTCCCAACCCAACTTGATTTACCTATGTTAAAGTTTCTTCAAGAAGAATTGGAAGAACCTAATGATATTCAGAGGAGGATTTTTCAAATCATTGAGGTTCAACAAAGGAGAGAAATGTTAAATGAAAAATATGAAGATTATCAGAGAAAGGTTAAAACAACATTTGACAAGAAAAACAAGAAGGATAGTTTTCAAACAGGGGATCTTATTTTGAGGTGGGATGCCAGAAGAGAAGATAATCCAAAACATGGTAAGTTTGATAATTTGTTGTTTGGCCCATTTAGAATAGCCAAAATTGTGAACAAAAACACTTTTGTCTTATAGAATTTGGATGACAATGAGATATTTGGAGGCCCAATCAATGGGCATTTTTTGAAACATTATTTTACTTAAAGAGCCATAATTGATTTAGCTTGTGCATATTGCTTTATTTTTGGTGTGTTTTAAAATATTAAATAAGACTCCATAGCAAAATGGAGACACTAGTGTATAATTAAGCTTGTTACAGTTTAGTATTTCAGAATGCAGAATGGATGGTCTATAATAAGACAGATGTCAAAGAAGATAAGAAGGAACATGGTGGAGGTTACAAGTTTTAGTGATAGAATTTGAAAAGAAATCATTGGTCTGCAGTTCTTAATCTCTCACAAGGAGAAAATTATCCCCAGATGGATCCATTGTTAGTCCCTAAACCTGTTTCTACCTTTTTGTTCCGAAAATTTAGACCATCCTATCAAAAAACCTTTCCTAAGTCCAATTTGTCTTTGTTTTCTGCACCTTTTATACTTTAATTTTCATTTTCGGTGTGATTTGCCTTCACCTAATTTCATTTTCACTTGATTTTTATAAGATATGTTTGAAATATTTTCATAAATAAGATGTGTCACATCATATTTGTTATTCATATTTCCAATTAAAGGGCATTTTCCAAGGTTTAAGAATAAATAGGTTCGCTACAACAATGTTGTCATTCTTCTAGCACATAAAGACATCATTACTTCAAGTGTGCTTCAAATCCGAACATCATGAAAGAAGTTCAGAAATCATTCAGGAGATCGTGCAAATGATTGTTATATTTAATTATGTCATATCTAAATGATTATTCTATCCTATTGCATGATTTATTGGATACAAATTTGAATATACTTGTACTTCCATCAAACTTAGGTGTTGGGCCACGATCTAAAAACATGCAAAATCATAATTTAAAATATTTTAAAGAGTTTTTGAAATAAGAAGAAATGCAGCTTGAAGTCATATACAACCAAAAAAACATTTTATGTTAGTCGTTTTATGAAAGCATGTTTTAAATCTCGATTGAGGAAAAACCCTAATACTCGCAGGTGTAACAGAGCTCATGATCAACAATATGTCTCCCATGAAAGGTGGTTGAGTTCTATGATAAGAACTAGAGGGAATTGAATTATTAGAAGCTTTCTCATTAATCATCCAGAAATTTGTCCAAGGAGAATGGTTTAAGTTTTGTTGTGCTTTTCAAGGACACCATGAATAAATTTCAATGTTATTTTCCAAGAACTTCAACGGATTTCAGACTCAGGTGGGAGATTTAATTATTCATTTCACAGAACATTCAATTGCAATAGCTTGTGTTTTACCTGTAAAAGATGAAATGTGGTGGAAGAAGAGTAAACTCTCTGCAGACACGTGCAACTAGTTTTTAGTAGAAGAACACCATAATCTAGACTGGAGTCAAGGGATCCTAGATAAATGTTTGAAGAAGGAATGGTAGAGTATCTTACCAGTGGTCCGGAAATACATAACTTGTGAAGCTAGGTTTTCTACCATTAAATATTGCTATCACATACAATTTTTGATGCATTTAAATGGAGATAAAGAAATGAATATGCCATTTTATCTTTTGAAAAGTTTGAAAAATATGGAAAAGAGGATACATATCCATCCTCAAAATTCTCATTAAGTGAATTAAGTGGCCTAGGAGAAACTATCATGTATGCATTAAGTGAATTACAAGTGTCCTAGGAGAAACTATCATCTTCTTTAGGGTTTGAAGAACAAGTTTCAAAAACATAGAAAACACCTCTTGTCAAGAAAACTAGGGTTTCAATAGCAATGGGAAGCACATCAAAGGATACAGTAAAGGTACAAGAAAAATCCTCCCCTATAGAAAGAGAGACCAGATCAAGCAAAAGAAAACTCTCCCTGTCACAGGGAGAAGCAACTAAGCAGAAATTTGAATCATCTTCACCAAAACAGGGGTTTGTGGAATGTGCAAAGGTTTATACCAGGAGGAGGACTAGGAAAATGACAAAGGAAATTCAAAATATGGAAGTTGAGCTTGTACAATAAATCCATGTTAAACAAATTAAGAAATCTCCAAAGGTGATACAGAGCAAGAGGAGAAAAAGAAAACATCATGTAAATTGTCCCAGCAGACCCAAAACTAGACCCACAAATAAGATAAGACTCAATTCTAAATCTTTATTCAAACCCTCTCTCAAGAAAGAGAAATTGATTGTAACAGATGATGAGACCCCATAAATGATTCCAAAAATGACTAGTAAAGAAAGGTTAGGAATTAAAACATTGAAGGAAATTCCCATGAGAAAGACCAAAAAGCATAAAGGAAAAAAGGTTGAATATGAAGACAAATTTCCCCAATTGGATGATGAAACGAAGAAAAATCATAATTTCAATCCTGATATAGACAAGTTACTAGGAACCCGCATGGAGGAGGGGACATCCATCTTACCTGAACTTTCAAAGGAAAATATTGTAGAAGTACTAATATCAAAGGATAATAAACGCAAAACAAGGCTTGGAAAGCCTAAAATTTCCATTGACTTGAATAGAACTGCATCAAAAGAAGACCAAAATGAAGACATGGTTGAAACAGAGGATGAAACGGGAAGACATAAGTCTGAGGAATTTAAGACAGTCGTTGAATATCTGAAGCATTAGAATCTAAGAATTGAGGTATGGAATGCTAATCTACATGAGAAAGTTCACAAGTTTAAAGAAAAGTACAAAAAACAACGTAAGTTTTCAAAGAAAATTAGAAAGAAGCATGTCAAACTATATTGGACCAATATTGTGCTCAAACCCAAATTAAACAGGAAAATTCTAAAGGACAAACTTATGTTCATGAATGAAAAGGTCTCAAAGGCTTTGTAAACACATAGGTTATTTCTAATTTTGGGTTTGCGTTACCAGAAAACATAGATTTTTTGCAGCTCTTATATTTTGACAAAATAATGAGAAAATACACTCATTTTGCAAGCAAGTTCAATATCATGGATTATAATGATCAAGTACAAGTTTGAAGTTCCAACCTTCCATATATGTGTTCTTGAATCATTGGTTGTAGATCCTATTTGTTAAGGTCAAAAGGTGTATTTTAGGAGTTATGATATGGTCCTATGATAGAAGATTTTTTCCTAAGATCCAAGATTTTGTTGTTAGCACATTGAATGAAATAGAATGTAATCCCTAGTTGATATCCAAATACATCGAATCATAATCAAAATTGTAACTAGGTTTTAGGATCTGGGATCCAAATGGAAACCTACTCTTCTGTATAAAAATTAAATTAGATGAGAGAGTTAGGGGACTCAGTTCTTGGAGGGTGTTGAAGGAAACGTTTTGATCTGAAATTGTAAAGATGGAAACTACAACAATTTTCTCTCAATGAACAAACATTCTTATGGTTAGACTATTTTATTTTATGTATTTTGTTTATTCTATACTATTTTGAATGCATTTGAAACTTCTTGCAAAGAATTGATTTATCCTAATCCATTTTGAACTTCAGTAAATATTTTTCTGTTAGAACTCATCTATTTCAACAGTTTCATTTGAGTGATTCTTTCATGTTTCTAAATAATATTTGGAACCTGGAATTCTTCTTTACAAGTGAACAAATTGTTAACTTTTGACATCTTTTTCATCTATTTTGTCTCCATTTATCTAATTTTTTAGAATGAATTCCTTTGACTAAGCTGAATGTTGTTGGTAAACTAATTCAAACAAATATACTCAAACCTTTATCCTTCAAATTACTTTGAGAACCCGATCCTTAAGTCCAACTTCAAACAAATCTTAATTTACAAGAAACCATTGCAATATTTGAGGTGCCCTAGCTTGACCCTTAACAGCTAGGGAAAACTTTAGGAATAACACTCGGCAAGGACTTCTTGCTACTACTGGGTTTCACACTCTTTAATCAACTACTAGTTTGTAGTTTGATGGCCTTGGATAATTTACTCGCCAACCTATTCCAAGGCCTTAAGACCTAAAATATTGTGTATTTTCCTTAAAAGAAAAGAGTCTAGTTCTTTTTAGATTAAGTGTTCATTTTAATTGTCTATTAATAACTCAGGGGTTATGGATGTTCAACTAGTGATATTTCAAAGACTCAAAGAAAAAAAATTGATAAGAACATTGACATTCAACTTGCACTAATTATTCAATGAAAGTAGTTATAACATGGACAATTCTAAAAATAAAATCCAATGCAATATGAAAACTACTAATGCCAACTTTTCCTTTTCTTGTAATAATTAAAAGCTATCAGACCCAACTCAATCAAGCAAGAATAAACTAAGAATGCATCTAGATAACCTAATCTCAATCACGCAAATAAAATAAGAAAACAAGCAAAGACACCTACAATGATTTTTCTTTTCAATGATATGTTGGATTAATGAGGGGGGGTGAATCAGTAATAGCGTAATTATAATCCTTTTTCTTCAAATGTTATATCAATGTAGAATTATTATCCAATAATGAGCAATAAGAAATAAACAATCACACGCATACACAGTACACTCGGGTTTTACATGGAAACCCAAATCGGGAGAAAACCACGGAATATTTTTTCTTATATGTCTTGAAGAATTACATTCATTGGAAGCACCAACTTCCTCTGTTTTCCAACAGCAACTGGAAGGAGGCTCCAACCCCCTAGTTTCTCCGGCTACAACTTGAGGGAAGCTCCAACTCCCCAATTCTATGGCTACAACCAAGAGGCTACAACTCCCTATGCTCTCCGTCTACAACCGGAAGATGGCTACAAACACCTTTCCTTACCCCATCCTGCCACCCTGAAGTAGAAATAGAATGATGGAACCACTGTCACACTATCACTGTGAGATATACTGTTGTAAACATGTACCAATAAATCTGTACCATGCATCAACCTGTACCTCAATCTGTAATCAATCTGTACCATAAACAAGTGCATCAACCATGCACCAACCTGTACCAAACAACCTGTAATCAACCTGTACCATAAACAAGTGCATCCAACCATGTACCAAGTATGTA
>JZKD02S1672982.1:1115531-1141540 GCA_000966675.3 Picea glauca
TATTACCTTCAAATATAGCAAAAATCATACCGTTATCCATCAAACAAACTTGGGTCCATTACCCAAACCTGGGTTCTCCAACTTCACATGGTCATAAATCTCTAACTGTGAGGAGTTATGTGGCGTTCTACATACCATCGGAAATGGCATGACAAGAGATATCCATCTATGATAGTTTCCCTGACAAATTAACTTTCCTTCATCTCATTATTCCACAATTAATCATGGGTTCTCTTACTCCGCAAAGCGTCTTCCCTTGAGGGATTTCACCATAAGGGGACCACTTTGGATTTCATCCATATTTACTTCTTATCAACCATGAAAAAACAATAATGAGTCATATTTACATAAAAAAATCTTGGATCCATTACCCAAACCTTTGTGCTATGGGGATTTCTTCAAGGGTTGACACCAATTACAACCAACCTTAATCAACATGATAAATGATAAATGCAATTAAGAAAGCGTGCATCATACTGTTACTGATTGGAAACAAACACTTAGGAAACTAGCAAAAGGGATGAGAAGAATCAAGAAAAACAAGGTTGAGGACAAGGAAAGGAACTTTCCAGGAGGAACTCCTTCCTTTTGTGAGGGAAAGGGGGGAGTATTCACACTCTCCTCAACTGGAAAAAGATAGTAGTGACTCTTTTTATAAGGGAACTAGTGCGTTCTTTCATTTAAAGGGGGGAACTTTCATAAATCCTTAGAAAAAATAATGAATGTTGAGCAAACATGACTGTAAAAAAGAAATCAAAAAAGCAATATAACATAGAAATCAAACATAAATCCTAGAAGTAACAAGGCACACCCTAGAAAGAATAAATCTAGGATTTATTCCCAGTGGAGTATCTAGTTTTTTTATGAATAAGAAAAGTCTATCCTATGACTAGGGTGAAATCACGAGATAAAAAATTGAAGACAACAATCTTTCTTTCTCCTAGATTGGCCTACAATAATTTTGAAATAACTACCAATTTATTCAGAGGAATTACTTGGTAAATGAACCATTGGATACGACATGTGTGAACTTTCCTTGATCCAATCCTCTTTCCCCTTCCACAAGATTCGCAACCTACAAACACATAACAAGTTTTTCCTCAAACCAATATGGCATATATAACTAAATTATAAAATAACTAACTAACTAAATAAATAACTAAATTCAGGAGCATTAGTACCAACATTAGAAACTGAAAATTAAACATGAATATGAAAGTACATAGTATCTAGGGGAGGGAAGAAGAGAGATCTCCATTTTTATAAATAAAACTAGAAATATAATGTATTATACCTAACTTTTGTTGTCGACACTACCCGTAACCGTTTTCCGAATTCCTTCTTCCCTAGTTCACTCGATATTGCTTGACCTCCAGTGTTCTTCTTCGATCAAAGAAGAGAAGGATAAGGATGTCCTAGATATCTATCTTAGACAATGGGAGATGGAACAAACTGAGAATGGGAATACTACAGGGAAAAATTGCTCTAACTGATCAAGATCAGATGATAACTCTAGTATCATAAGGATTGTGTGTAAAGTATCCTTATTTGAAGTCTTATTTATACCATATCAATATGGTTAAAAAAAATTCTCATGGGAAATAGGAATTTATGCAACTAATTTTCCCATAAACTTTGTACAAGAGCACATAATTTTCATGATTTTCTATTGTTTACTCCCTCTTAAAGGAATCTGCTCCTTTCCTGGGATTAATTGCTCCTTTAGTGAAGGAACACTACTACATATGGTGTTGAATTCCAACGGGGAGTTCATATGTTATGGAAAAAATCCACCTTACCATCGGACGTTACTCACTAATTCTAAAAATTTTGTTATATTTTTTCTTGGTCCCATGATGTTCGTCAAACCTATGAAGTAGTTCAGTATTCATCATACTTCCAACTCATATTCAAATATTTTCAAGACCGTCAATTCTGCAATGCTGGCATCATCATCGTGGCCCACCACTTCCCTATGGCACTACCATGTCAACAATTTTTTGTTTGATGGGTGCGCTTGGAACCTAATTGAGCCTTAATTATGCCAACTAGGGGGATAAAAAATTATGTCACAGGATTATTGTTCCCGCGTTGTCTCGATCAAGATGTCAATTATGCCCATTGTGGGGGCTAAAAATGTCTTGTGCGGGCTTATTATGCCATCTTTGTATCAAGACATCAATTAAATGTGAATGGACAAGAGATATGATTGGAAAGTACAAGGATTAATGGATGAACATAATACATATTACAAGTTTGCATGATGTGTATATGATGGAAAATACCTGACCCAAATCAGTTATGTCTCCAGATAGGATATGATCGAGTTTCAATTCATATGTTAGTTAATGTGACCAGTTAAGTCATATGATGGTTGGTCCTGACTGATATTTCCATGTCCCGGAGTTACCCCTTTGTATAAAAAATTGAAACTATTACATGGAATTATAATTATCTCATTGAGTGGTTAAGTCTATATAATACGAGTGCCCCATGGGTTTTTCATGATGTTGAATCCATTTATGCATTTAGAAATGTGAGTTAAACAACATAAAATTGTGATTTTTCCTAGATTTATATCACTCGATTCAAGTGAAAAATTCCAATTAAACATAGAATATTTAGACTATGACACCATGGGGGAAGATTGGGAAGGATTCAGGTGGCCATCTTAGAGGTCACAATACTACACCTATATGCGGATGGTGCCACCAGTAAAAAAGAATCACATCACATCAATGTTGACAGTCTAGGAAGCTGTGAGAAAGAGAAAGGGGGAGTCTCTAGTAGCAGTTGGAGGACCAAAGGAAATGGAGCACATCTTGAGGGGAGGAATCGATGGTGCCAACAGTTTCAATGGAATGTGATAGTAGAAGGAGATTTAAGACAAAGTAGTTCTCCATAAGGAATATGTCCAGGTTGGTTGGGACAAATGGGCATTCAAGGTGTTTGACCCAGGTATAGGATATTGCGACAATTTCTTAGAAACAATACCATAACAATTGGTAAAACTATACCTTGTTTGTATCAATCCTGTCCATCCTCACCACAATCCTCTACCTCAATCTTGTCCCCAATACTTACCCTACTCTCTTCCCACCTAGTGGTGCACCCTCCATATCCATACCACATTTTGTATCTTCCATTAGACCCTTCAGTGCACTACCAATTTTGGAACCCATTTGCACTGTAAGCTGCTCTAGTACCACCCCACAATGTGAATCTAGTGATTGGATAAAACACCCCTCTCAGTATTGATTGCAGTTGACGAGTGACTACAACAAGGTAGAGTGTGCCTCAACTACTAAGCATCGCCTCAAAGATGTAACAACTGGCTTGAGGACCTGTGAATACATGTAAAGTTAGTTATGATCCAATTATGTAAGCAACCTATGAGTCAAGGTGGTCCCTATGGGGAACATAATATATAAGTTTGTAAGTAGACACATATAAAATGAGAGGCTTGTTAGATATTCCTCATGAGGAATCTTCAGAGAGGAGAAAGTTGTAGAATATGTATTATAGTTTTCCCAGTTTTGTAATGGAGATTGTATTTTTTATGTCTTTCATGTAAATATCCTTTTATATTTATGAGGAATTGATGGAAGATCAATAATGTTCTTGACTCATACTTGTCTTATATGTGATTCTTGTTGTGATATTCAATGATTATCTACAATATTTAAGTGTTTTTTAATTCATATTTTTAATAATGTCTGAATCTACCTACAAGAAATTATATTTCATGTTTTTTTACGAGACAAATATCATTGTATTGATATTTCTAGTGGAAATGAAATACACGTTGACAAGATCCCTTCTACTTTTAACATTAACATCCATTGGATTTATAGACCGCCTCTATCAGATAAGAATATAGCCTATCCTTATGACTTTGACTCTTAAAATCATCCTTTTACAAGTCACTTTTTAAACAAATAGTTCCACAGTTTCATATTGATGCTAAGAAAAAACCATGAGACACGCTCTCTCTAACATTACATAAACAAAAATTAAAACAAGAACAAAAATCCATTCATCAAAAAATATGTAAGAGTATCAAATATATAGGAGTATGGTCCTTAATCTCATTAACAATAAAAACTAATTTCTTGATAGACATGAGCAAAGGACACCTCTTCAAAAACTAATTTCTTTTCCATAGTCCTATTGAAAATAGGCCCCAACTCCAAGTTAAAATGTTACTTTTACCATTTTTCCAATCCATCATAATTTTGGAGTCACCAAAGTCCTATAGCCTATTAACATTTCTGTCCATCGCAGCCTAATTAATTAGGATCCAGAGGGCATAGATTTTTTCTCTATTGTCTGTGCCCAAATCTTCCCAATGTTGTCGTATACCTTAGATTTGAGTTGTGAAAGTTGTTGGGGATGTGGTTTATCATAGTAGACATATTCATGTTGTTTATTTTGCAATTGCAAGTTTAAAAAGGGTGGTTTTGCAAAAGAGGAAAAGTTTGCCTTGTAATTTGCAAGGTGTAAATTGTACTAAGTGACAAATGAAAATGCACGCCCAAGCTTCCCTATAGTTCCAAAATTTGTTTCATAAGTTTTGATGAAGTTACATAAATGGTAAATTTACCTATGCATATAAATCTCAACTGAAGAACATGAAAGGTTTCTTTCATGCACTAAGAATTGGGATTTCATGTAAATTTGAATGCAAAATTGCCTCAACCTCAAATGCATGCCCTAGTCTCATTTTTTAGCCAAATTTAGTGGTTTAACTTGCATATGTTGTAGTTTGTAATTTTACACATGTCTATAACATTATATTGGAAATTTCAGACAGAAACCTACCTAATGTGCATAAAGGATAAAAATTGTCTTCTAAAACCAAAGGGCCAAATTCTTAATGTTGGATATATGAAATTGTAAGGTCTAAACTGTACACTCCAAAAATTGTGATTTATATGCACAAATATTCATGACGTTTTGATGAATCAGAGGATGGTGGGTTATGAGAGAAACCAAGGTCATTTTTGCATTAAGAGTCGTAAAAGACTCTTCTGTGGAAAAATAGGCAAGATATGCCCAATAAAACCCTCAGAATGCATAACATGTTTGTAAAAAGTAGCCCAAGGTTGTATTATACCTTAGATTTGAGTTGTGCAAGTTGTTGGGGGTGTGGTTTATTATAGTAGACATGTTCCTATTGTTAAATTTGCAATTTCAAGTTTAAAGAGGGTGGTCATGAAAAAGATGCAAAGTTTGCAATGTAATTTGCATGGTCTACACTGTACTAAGTGACAAAATTAAAATGCACACCCAAGCTTTCTTGTAGCTCCAAAAAAAAATTCATAAGTTTTAGGATGGATTTACATAAATGGTAAATTTACCAATGCATATAAATTTTAATTGAAGAACATGAGACGTTGTTTTCATGCACCTAGAGTTGGGATTTCATGTAAATTTGAAGGGAAAACTGCCTCAGCTTCAAATGCACACCCTAGTCTCAATTTTAAGCCGAATTTAGTGGCTCATCTTGTACATGCTATAGTTTGTGATTTTACACTTGTCTATAAACTTATATTGACATTTTTTGACACAAACCTACCTAATGTGCATAAAGGATAAAAATTGTATTGTAAAACCAAAGGGCCAAATTGTTAAAGTTGGTTATATTAAACCACACTCCCAAAGTTGGCTAAGGATCAATAATTTAGGATTTAAGTTGTAAATTGATCATTCCAATATATATATCCTATTAGTACAATTAGTAGTGTATTTACTCTCCAAAAAGGATGATTATTATGCACAAAGATTCACGAAATTTTGATGAATCGGAGGATGAAGGGTTATGAGAGAAACCAAGGTCATTGTTTTCATTTCCAGTCACAAAGGATTCTTCTTTGCAAAAATAGGCAATATATGCATAGTAAAACCCTCAAAATGCAAATGTTGTTTGTAAAAAGTAACTCAATGTTGTATTATACCTTAGATTTGAGTTGTGCAAGTTGTTGGGGATGTGGTTTATCATAGTAGATATGGTCATGTTGTTTATTTTGCAATTGCAATTTTAAAAGGGGTGGTTGTGCAAAAGAGGCAAAGTTTTCTTTGTAATTTGCAAGGTATAAATTGTACTAAGTGACTAAATGAAAATGCATGCCCAAGCTTCCCTGTAGCCCCAAAATTTGTTTTATAAGTTTTAAGATGGAGTTAAAGAAATGTTAAATTTACCTATGCATCTAAAATTCAATTGAAGAATAGGAGAGGTTGCTTTCATGCACCTAGAATTGGGATTTCATGTAAATTTGAAGGGAAAACTTCCTTAGCCTCAAATGCACACCCTAGTCTCAAGTTTGAGCCAACTTTAGTGGTTCATCTTGCATAAGCTATAGTTTGTGATTTTACACCTTTCTATAAACTTATATTGGTATTTTTAGACAGAAACCTACATGATATGCATAAAGGATAAAAATTGCATTGTAAAACCAAAGGGCCAAACAGTTAAAGCTGGCTATATTAAGCTACACACCCAAAGTTGGCTAAGGATCGATAATTTGGGATTTAAGTTGTAAATTGATCATTCCAATATTTATAACCTGTTAGTACAATTAGTAGTGCATTCACACTCCAAAAAGGATGATTTCTATGCACAAAGATTCACGACATTTTCATGAATCAAAAGATGGTGGGTTATGAGAGAAACCAAGGTCAATCTTTCATTTTCAGTCATAAAAGACTCTTATGTGAAAAAATAGGCCATAGATGCATAGTAAAACCATTGAAATGAAAAAACTATTTGTAACAAGTAACCCAATGTTATATTACACCTTATATTTGAGTTATGAAAGTTGTTGGGGATGTGTTTTATCATAGTAGACATGTTCATGTTGTTTATTTTGCAATTGCAAGTTTAAAAAGGGTGGTTGTGGAAAAGAGACAAAGTTTGTCTTGTAATTTGCAAGGTATAAACTGCACTAAGAGACTAAATGAAAATGCACACCCAATATTCTATATAGCTCCAAAATTTGTTTTATAAATTTTAATATGGAGTTACATAAATGGTAAATTTACCTATGCATCTAAAGTTCAGTTTAAGAGAAGGAAAGGTTTTTTTCATGCACCTAGAATTGGGATTTCATGTAAATTTGAAGGGAAACTTCCTCAGCCTCAAATGCACAGCATATTCTCAATTTTGAGAAAAATTTAGTGGTTCAACTTGCATACATTGTAGTTTGTGATTTTACACATGTCTATAAAATTATATTGGAAATTTCATAGAGAAACCTACCTGATCTACATAAAGGCTAAAAATTGCATTGTAAAATAGTTGGACTACAATTGTCGTCAGAAAAAAACCCACAAGCATTAGTCTCTACCACAATTGTCAGAGTTAGGATACATGAGAGAGGGTTAACCATGTCACGAAACTAGTGGGAAGCGATGAACACAATTTCCAACNAGGATGTGTCGGGCAAGTTTCGAACTCAAGATATGTTTCTTTGATACCATTTGTTGTAATATGATTGTCATTAGACCAAAACCTGCAGGCATTAGTCTCTTCCACAATCGTCGAAGTTAGGATCCACGAGAGGGTGTTAACCCATGTCGCGAAAATCACGGGAATTGTTGAACCACATGTCCAACAAAAACCAAAGGGCCAAATTCTTAAAGTTTGCTATATTAAAATTATTAAAATACACACCCAAAGTTAGTTGAGGCTCCATAATTTAGGATTTAAGCTATAAATTAATGATTACTATGTATAACATGTTTGTACAATTGTAGTGCATTTACACCAAAAATGATAATTTCTATGCACAAATATTCATGGAATTTTGATGAATCAGAGGATGGCGGGTTAGGAGAGAAACCAAGGTCATTTTTTCATTACGAGTAATAAAAGAATCTTTTGTATAGAACTAGACAAGAGATACATAATAAAACCATCGAATCTTATATATATCATAGGAGATAACCAATTGCATTCTTGTTACTACCTTTAAAATTTGGCAACAACACCATTCCATTAGTGTCACATGTGCATATTTGACAATAATTAACAACAAATTACAACAAGAAGAAATGGAAATGGAAAATATCTTTAGAAATACATGGGAAAAATTCTACTCTAATATGCAACATGATATACCACCTAAATGTTGAAAGAAGTAAAAAAAATAATACAAGTAAAGTATTAAAAACATTTTCTTTTCCTACATAAATTTACATGACTTCAATTGAAAATTTATGGTTTTCCCAAGAGTAGTTGCTATTAACTATTCATCTATATGTAGTGAATATTCCCAAAAAATTGGGATGCATAATCATTGATTTGGAAAAAAAATTAAGAAAACCTATTATATGTTCAAGGAAAATGTTTATATTTAAGTGAAAAATGTAAGCGTATGCATAGCTATCATAATAAATTATGCTACAAGTTTTTTATTTTCAATGAAAATATGAAAAATTGTAGCCTAAATTTCTTCAAAACAAATAAAATTTAGTCAAATTGGTTAAATTACGCTTAAAAAAACATTGGATCAAATCAATGAATGTAGCATTAACAGCTACGAGAATTCTCCAAGAACATATTGATTCCTCAACAATTGATCATTCAGATATTTATAATCTGTTTGTACAATTAGTAGTGCATGTACACTCCAAAAAGGATGATTTCTATGCACACATATTCTTCTTTCTCAACAGAATTTAAAATTCCTTACAAAATCTGAGCTTAGTGTAAAATCTATATGAGTGTAAATATGAAATTACGCATTGGCTTAAGTACATTGAAACCAAGAAATTACAAACAAAATATCTTGCTAACATATCTTTCATATGAATGTTTATTGTAAATATCCTTTAGATAAACAAAACACACATTGGTCAAATAAAAGATGATTCATTAAAGGAACAACATAAGTCATTTACATTAAAAATGAGATATGCAAAGTATTAGGCTAAAAACCTGTAATTATAAAAATTACAAAAGATGTCTAAATCACATCCTCACACACAATACTTAAACTTAATACAACCTGTTGGAAAGATAGTTGTCATTTATGTCATCTATGGATGAACCCTAGAAGCATTGGTGTCAACCCTAGTCAACCATAGAAGATTCTCTGGAAAGATGACCAAGTGGTTAAGTGGTTGAAAATACCCAGACGGTGTGGTCATGGAACCCAAAAAAATTTTAGGAATAAGGACATTAGCGAAAGTGTAAATTCATGTAGCACACTCATAGATGGATAGTAATTGTCGTGTTGTTTCCAACGGTAGGTGGTATGTCACGTAGTTCCTCATGGTTGATAACATATTCCCTATTTAAGTTGGAAGCCCCGAAGAATTGTTAAAATGCCCCTAAATAGTTACAATTCATTAATTAAAGGGTAAAGTGGTTGTAACAAGAATTCCTAAAGTTAAGGAGAGAATTTACTTTGAAAAAGTATAAATACACCTCAAGGAGTCTCTTATAAGTATATTCACACACAAGTCTATTAAATAACTTCTAAGTGAATAAGTGATATGGTTTATCTTTTTTCGTATCATATATGAGGTAGTGAAGTCTGAAGTGGCAAAGTATGAGGTAGTGAAGGGAGGCAAAGAGGATAAGTATACAAACTAGCTTTATGAGGTTATTTGTGGGTCGTAGTGGAGCAAGCTGCAAACATCCACGGGTCAAAGTGGAGAAAAGCACAGGAATCTGTGGATCGCAATGTAGCAAAGCATAGATAAGATATCAACGGGTTGACAGTGGGCAAGGAACGGATGAACATATGTCGCATAAGACAAAAGTGTGGATATCCACGGGCTGATAGTTTACAAGTCGTGGATTTGTGAAGAAGGTTTTTAGGAGGATGCTAGTACCAAGTTGTTGAAGATGAGGAAGAGATACATTTCTGTAATCTTGTGTATCAAGTCTGCTATAAGTTTAAAGGTATGTTTTGTACATGTGTTTTGAGGGTTGTGTCTTGATACATGCTTGAGGCATGGTTTGGAGATTTGGGAATATTATTTGATGTACACCTTGGTGATGTTATGGTACATTGATTAGAGAATATATTGGCTATCTTGGTATCTGGTTTGGTATATGTTAGGGCGATGTTATCACATTCTTGAGGAACTTCATTAATGATATCTTATGGTACATGGTGTATGGCATGATTGAGACATATCATGAGTGATATGGTATATGGTTGAGACACATGTTATGGTATAGGTTTTGGTACATTGGTTGATGTACATGGTATGGTATAGGTTATGGTCCATGGTTGATGTACATGGTATGGTACAAGTTCTGCTACATGGTTGATGTACATGGTATGGTGATGGTTTTTGTATTCATGTGAGTGGATATGGTTATAGTTGGTTGTTGATGGTATATTAGTGACAATGAAAGTGATAGGGGTAGTGATAGGTTGGATGATTGATTGATCATTACTTTCAATTGGATGTGACAGTGATAGTTACAAGTTGATGTGATAGTGACAATGTCAAGTTGGATGAAAGGTTGATTACAGGTTGATGAGGCAGTGACAGTGACAGGTTGTTGTATCGATGATAGTGGTAGTTACAGGTTAATCAATGGTAGTGACAGTTTGAGTCTACACTTTTTTTCATGGTGGTAGAATGGGGAAAGGAAAGGAGGTTGTAGCCTCCTTCCATTTGGTTTCGAAGAATACAAGGAGTCATAGCTTCCTTTAGGTTGGAGCCTATAAATCATGGGACCGTAGCCTCCTTCTGGTTGGAGCCATAGAATATAAGGAGTTGGAGCTACCTTTAGGTTGGAGCATGTAAACTAGGGGGTTGGATCCTCCTTCTAGTTGTAACTGGAGAATTCAAGGAGTTGTAGCTTCCTTTAGGTTGGAGCCTCCTTCCATTTGGTGTTAGAGAATTTAGAATTTTTTTCTTCCTATGAATGTAATATTTGATATATAATAAAGAATTATGTGGTTTTCTCCCATTTGGGTTTCCATGTAAATTATGGTGTGTTGTGTATTTGATGTGATGTTATTGTTTATGGTTATATGCTCATGATATATTGATTGCAATCATAGATGATATAATATTGATAAAGTTGAAGTTTATAAATTGTGATTAAAAGTAGTAAAAGTGCTCATACTGATTCACCCCCCCTCTCAGTATTCCAACAATTGGTATCAGAGAAAGTCCTTCAAGAAGACAATTTAACAACTGGAAGGAATATCATGGAGTACACTAAGAATGGAGCGCCAATTTTTGATGGTTAGGATGGTCAAATCTATAATATATGGAGAAATGAGATGAAATCATTTCAGGGAGCATAGGGGTATGATGTTTGGTACTCAGTTGTTACAAGATACACTAGTTCAAATAAGACAAAGACTACAACCAAGAAATAATTGAAAAGGAACAACAAAATTGCAATGGATTTCATCATGGAAGGATTACTTGATTCGTTAAAAGTCAAAGTGGAATAATTTTCATCAACCAAAGAACTTTGGGATAAGTTATAGAATTTCTACTCAAAGGAATATCCTCTAGAGCATGTTGATCATGATAAAGAAGATGAAGAATATGTTGAGGTAGTATGGGAATAAATAATCTCATCATGTTAGAAATATTCATAAGAATAAGATTTGAAAGAGAACTAATTAGTGCTTTAGACAAACTAGACAAAGAAAGAAAGAAAAACAAGTCACTCAAGGAAGAATTGATAAAGATAAAGAAGAAGTCTCAAAATACCAACTCTAAAGAAGTCCAAAAGATGGTTATGAACCTAAAAGTACAAGTAGAAGAATCCATAAGGGTTGAATAAACATACAAAATTCAGTTGGAAAAGAAGTAATGTTTGGAAGCTGAAATACTAGCTCAAAGAAAGGAAGCAGAGAAGAGAGAACATATTTTACAAGCCATATCAAGGAAATATGTGAGGATTTAAATAAGATTGAAGAAGAATTCAATCAACAAGAAATAAGACTTGAAGAAGAAATAATGTCCTTTGGCCATAAAACAATGTTCAAATTTAGTACAAGTAAAAGGCCTGCCAAAGATCTCATGAATCCATCTCTATCCATATGTCATAAAATTGTTCATGATCATGCTAATAAATTGTACATAATGTTGACCCATCTGCTGCAACTGATCAAAACATATTTATGTTCTTCAAACTGTTTTCTCAATATGAAAATGGAATAATCTATAATGAATATATGCCTACCTGAATATATGTGTGGAATCCTTTGTACAATCATAAACCTATGTCTATGTAACTTCCAACTGATACCTGCATGGGTATGTGTTCCAAAAGATGCTCATTAACTAGAAAAATGGTTACAAAACCATTATGAACCTGCCTTTCCAAAAACTACAACACTTTATACTACTCGAAAGACAGTTCTCTGATCTATAGAGTTGTGCTTATAATCCCCCTCTTAAATATTCATATTACTGGGATTCTCCAATATGGATGGCTCGGAACGATGGAGGAAGCCACCCTAATGCAGAGTAATATGTTTCTTATATAATCTGAATTATGACATCTTCCTCTTCATCATCTTCTTGAATTCTAACCACTTCCTTTTTTCCCATAGATTTGTTCTGATATTGTACTACTGCAAATCCTGGGAGTATGATTTATGGGATTTCAGCATTCACATATTCTTCATCGACCTACACATATTCTTCTTGTTCTTGCTTTCTTTTCCAAACCTTTTTGTTTATGATATGAATGTTCTCTTTCATGGAAGTATCCATAATGTTTCTACAATCACGAGCTATGTGTCCATAGTTGTGGCATTTGTAACACTCAATATTTTATGGAGCCACATAAGAGGAAGCACCAATGGACAAGAAGCACCAGAAGAGAAAGCATGTACATGAATCCCCACATTGATATACATGACATCTTGCAGAAAATTCAAGGGGAGAGAAATCATCAGAAGCAGTACCCTTATGCCAAAGAGGAAGAGAAAGAATAAAAGCAGAAGAGAAAATATCATAAGCTTGAAGATAGGGGAAGTGCATGAAGACATAGAGAGATTTTTCAGAGAAGGTATACCTACAGGCGGAGTTACCCTTTTATCAAAGGGGGAGAAAGAGAAAGATTAGAAGAGAAAGAAAAGAAGCATGAATATAGGGGGGACAACTGCAAGGGGAGATACACTTTTCCATTGATGTCAAAGGGAAGGAGAGAGACATGAGGAGAGAAATATCAAGAGCATTGGTCACGGGTGGAGTATGAGTGTTGGTGTTTCCATCAATTCCAAATGGGAAGAATGTTGGAAATATAGTTTTCATTGATGTCAACTCTAGATGAACTCTAGAATAATTGATTTCAAACCTAGTCAACCATAGAATATGCTCTTGAAAGATGACTAAGTGGTTAAGTGGTTGAAAATACCCAGATGGTGTGGTAATGGAACTTGAAGTGTTTTGAGGAATAAGGACATTAAGGATAGTGTAAATGCATGTAACACATTAACAAATGAATATTCCTTCTCATGTTCTTTCCAACGGTAGATGGTACATCATGTAGTTTCTCACGGTTGAGGAGATATTCCCTCTTGAAGTTGTAAGCCCCGAAGAATGGTTAAGAAGCCCCTAAAATATTACAATTCATTAGTTAAAGGGTAAAGTGGTTGTAACAAGAAGTTTTAAAGTTAAGGAGAGAAGTTACTTTGAAAAAGTATAAATACACCTCAAGGAGTCTCTCATAAGTATATTCACACACAATTATACTGAATATATTCTAAGTGAATAAGTGATATGGTTCATATTGTTTCGTAGCATATCTGAGGTAGTGAATTCTAAAGTGATAAAGTCTGAGGTAGCAAAGGGAAGAAAATAGGACAATTTTGCAAACTATATTTCTGAGATTATTCACAGGTCACAATGGAGCAATCCGTGGACATCCATAAGTCGAAGTGGAGCAAAGCGCAGACATCTGCGGTTCACAGTGTAGAAAAGCATGGATAGGTTATCCATGGGTTAACAGTGGGAAAGGCACAGATGTATGTGGGTCACGAAAGAGAAAAGAACAGATATTCATAGGATTATAGTGTACAAGTTGTGGATTTGTGAAGACGGTTTTCAAGAGAATGCTAGTACCAGGTTGTTGAAGTTGAAGAAGAGATACAAGTCTATAATATTGTGTATCGGGTCTGCTAAAGGTTTAAAGTTATGGTTTGTACATGTTTTTTGAGGGTTGTATCTTCATACATGCTTGGGGAATGGTTTGGATATTTGGGCATATGCTTTTATGTACACCTTGGTGATGTTATGGTACATTGATTAGAGCATATCTTGGCTATCATGGTATCTATTTTGGTATATGTCATGGTGATGTTATCACATGTTTGAGGCACTTTGTTTATGATATATTATGGTACATGGTGTATGGAATGATTGAGACATATCATGAGTAATTTGGTATATGGTTGAGGCACATGTTACGGTATAGGTTATGGTACATGGTTGATGTACATGGTATGGTACATGTGCTGGTACATGGTATGGTACAAGTTATGGTATGTGGTTGATGTACATGGTATGGTACATGTTCTGGTACATGGTATGGTACAAGTTATGGTATGTGGTTGATGTACATGGTATGGTACATGTTTTGGTGCATGTTCTGGTACATGGTATGGTGATGGTTTTGGTATCCATGTGAGTGTATCTAGTTATAGTTGGTTGTTGATGGTATATAAGTGATGGTGATAAGGGTAGTGACAAGTTGGATGATTGATTGATCATTAGTTTTAGGTGGATGTGATAGTGATAGTGGCAGGTTGATGTGACAGTGACAGTGTCGAGTTGGATGAAAGGTTGATTACAAGTTGATGAGATAGTGGCAATGACATGTTGTTGTATCGGTGACAGTGGTAGTTACAGGCTGATCAGTGGTAGTGACAATTTGAGCCTACACTTATATTTCAGGGCGATAGGACGGGGCAAGGAAAGGGGTTTGTAGCCTCATTTTGGTTGGTGTCAAAGAATATAAGGAGTCATAGCTTCCTTCAGGTTGGAGTTTGTAAATCAGGGGGTTGTAGTATCCTTCTGGTTGGAGCAAGAGAATATAGGTAGTTGGATCTTCCTTTAGGTTGGAGCCTGTAAACTAGGGGGTTGGATCCTCCTTCCAATTGTAGCTGGAGAATTGAAGGAGTTGTAGATTCCTTTAGGTTGGAGCATGTAAATAGGGGGTTGGAGCCTCCTTCCAGTTGGTTTTGTAGAATTTCGAAGTCGTTGCTTCATATGAATCTAATATTTGATATATAAGAAAGAATTTTGTAGTTTTCTCCCATTTGGGTTTCCACGTAAATTATAGTGTACTGTGTATTTGTTGTGATGGTACTACTTATGGTTATATGTTCATGATATATTGAATGCAATCATACATGATATATTGTTGATAAATTTGAAGTTTATAAATTTTGATTAAAAGTGGTAAAAATGTTCATATTGATTCACCATGTCCCCCTCTTATTATTCCAACACAACCAAAATATAATTACCTGAGTCTATTTAGGCATCACCCATCTCCTCATTTTTTCTAATGTAAACATTATTCCTAGAGGAAAATGAAATGATGTTGCAAACTCCATTCTTGTTCGACAACATAGGTATTCCAACAGAGGATGAACACCTTCAGTAACCACTCACATAACTAGATCAAAGATCAACACACCAATGTTTTCACGTGGTAAAACCCCTATGGGGAAACATCCATGGCCCCAACCAATGTGGCCACTTGGAGCAATTTATTAATGCAAAATAAAAAGATTACAGAGAGATTTTACAAGAGAGTTTCTCACAATCGATCATCGACAAATGACCCTCCATTCTCTTTAAATAGAGATCATGGACCAATCGGGTGTTAATCCACTGATCAATGGCCATTAAGATCTAGGAGAGTATGCATCGTCAGATCACTCTATGTCGGGAACATATCGTGACTGTCGGATTTCCTAACTACAAATTCATACTAATGGATACTAAAGAAACACACTAAGAAACACACTTTTACCTAATGACACATTAGAACAAGTAGATATTAATTAACTCCTAAGTGTCTAAATATCCTAACACCCCCCCTTAAGAACAACTTGGGATAGGATTGAAGGATTTACAATGTTGACACAATAGGATAAGGAAGGAGGCATTAGAGCCTATCCCCCCTTAATGACAACTTCCTAAACTCCTAACATAGATCTAAGTTTGGAAAACCTCTCTTATGTAAGAGACTTTGTGAAAATGTCTGCAACTTGATCTTCTGTAGGGAAAAAGAGCACTCGCACTTCAATAATTTGATCATGAATGAGCTTTTTGATGAAGTGCATGTGTAGATCAATGTGCTTGTTGCACTAATGTTGAACTGGGTCTTTGGCAAGATTGATGGCACTCTTATTGTTGCACCAAAGGCTAGTCGGATGTTGCTTCTTGAATCCAAACTCTGAAAGGATCTGTCGAAGCCACGAGGCTTTATGAATTGCATTTACCATTGCTCGGTACTCTGCTTATACTGAATAAAGTCAAATAGCCTATTGTTTCTTACAGACCCAAGTGACAGGTCCTAAACCAAGGCTGAAAATATAACCTGTAGTATACTTTCGATCATCAGGGTTGTCGGCCCAATCTGAATCAGTGAAACCAACCAATAAAGGAGTCCCCCCTGAACTGTAATGTATCCCAAACTGAATTGTACCATGGATAGAGTGAAGTATCATTTTAGTTGCTTTCCAATGGATTTCATGGGTTGTTTGCATATATCGGTCAACAAGACCAACAACAAAGGAAAGATTAGGACGGGTATGAGTCAAGTATAAGAGGCTACCAACTAACTAACGGTATAGAGTGGCATCAACTTCAGGAGAAGTACAAGTGGCAGTAAGCTTGACTCCATAATGGAAGGGAGAAGGGGTTGGTTTACAATCATCCATGTGAAAGTGACGAAGAAGGTCACAAGCATACTTAGATTGGGAAATAAAAATTCCTTCATTGGTTTGCAAAACTTAGAGGCCAAGGAAATACTGCAAAAATCCTAAGTCTATCATTTCAAATTTCTTCTTAAGGTTGGTTTTCACATGGTTTAAAAATTTTGATTCACTACCAGTAAGGATAAGGTCATCAACATAAAGTACAAGGATTATGAGATGGCTTCCTAATTTCTTGGTATAGACATTAGGATCAGAATGGCATCTAGAGAATCCAGTGTCAATAAGAAAGTTGTCCATTTTCGCATACCAAGCTCAGGGAGCTTGCTTAAGACCATAAATAGACTTCTTAAGGCGACAAACAAGGCTAGAGTCATTCTGGACATAGACATGAGTTTGTTCCATGTAGATTTCTTCTTGCAAATCTCCATGTAAGAAGGAGGATTTAACATCCATCTGATGGACCTCCCATTTATGTGAGGCAACAAGGGAAAGAACAAGGGAGATGGAGTTTATTTTGGATATAGGGGAAAAGGTTTCATTATATTCAATTCCTTCAATTTGGGAAAATCCTTTATCAACTAACTGAGCCTTGTGCCTTTCAACACTTCCATCTAATGCATACTTAGTTATGTAGACCCATTTACATCTGACAAGTTTTATTCCTTTTGGAAGAGGTATAAGATCCCAGGTATTGTTTTCCATTAAAGAATGATACTCTTCATTCATTTTTGTATCCCAATCTTAATGACCTGAAGCTTCTGCAAATGTCTCTGGATCATGAGTCTCTGAAACTTGAGCCAAAAGAGAAGAGGCTCATTGGAACTATGAACGTGTTTGATGTTGATCTGAAGGATCACTGACAAGACCACCAGTTTCTTCTCGTGTTGAATGGACCAATCTAGAAAGCGATGGAACTAGTGCATGTTCAGTTTCAAAGGACTTATCTAGAGGAAGGTGAGAAAGTGGAGGTGGATTTTCATCCTCATTGTCATCATCTAAATAAGAAACCAGAATAGGAACATAAGAAGGAACAAACACCAAAGATGGCTCACAGACCGAAGATGGCACAATCATTCTCCTATTGTGTCAACATTGTAAATCCTTCAATCCTATCCCAAGTTGTTCTTAAGGGGGGATGTTAGGATATTTAGACACTTAGGAGTTAGTTAATATCTACTTGGTCTAATGTGTCGTTAGGTAAAATTTTGTTTCTTTAGTATGCATTAGTATGCATTTGTAGTTAGGAAATCTGACGATCACGATATGTTCCCAGCATAGAGTGATATGTCAGTTCATACTCTTCTCAATCTTGATGACCATTGATCCATGGCTTAGCACCCGATTGGTCCATGATCTCTATTTAAATAGCATGGAGGTTCATTTGCCGATGATCAATTGTGAGAAACTCTCTTGTAAAATCTCTTTGTAATCTTTTTCTTTTGCATTAATAAACTACTCCAAGTGGTAGCGTTGGCTGGGGCCATGGATGTTTCCACGTAGGGGTTTTACCATGTTCAACAACACATGTATTCTAACAAAGGATGAACACCTTCAGTAGCCACTCACATAACCAGATCAAAGATCAACACACCGATGTTTTCACGTGGTAAAACCACTATGGGGAAACATCCACGGCCCCAGCCAACGTGACCACTTGGAGAAGTTTATTAATGCAAAAGAAAAAGATTACAAAGTGATTCTACAAGAGAGTTTCTCACAATCGATCATCGGAAAATGACCCTCCATTCTCTTTAAATAGAGATCATGGACGAATCAAGTGTTAAGCCACGAATCAATGGCCGTTAAGATTGAGGAGAGTATGAATCGTCAGATCAGTCTATGTTGGGAACATATTGCGACCGTCGGATTTCCTAACTACAAATGCATACTAATGAATACTAAATAAACACACTAAGAAACACACTTTTACCTAACAACACATTAGACCAAGTAGATATTAACTAACTCCTAAGTGTCTAAATATCCTAACAATTATTCTCCTCATCTTGGCATCTGGGAAATTTTAGAGCATGAAGATCATGTTTAATCACCATTAAATCATTCATAATTATGTTCAGTTTGTTCTCAGCCATGAGCTAAAATTCCACTATGGGTTGTTCATTCCTTTCATAATCTTTAAAATTTGTATCCCTTGCTTCAGGATCACTCTTAAATGAATGAGTAGGAACTTTAGGAAATGTATCTATGAACCTTTTTTAAATAATCGATGTCACATAAACAACAAATGCATAATTTTTAACACTAGAGGTAGCTGCAAAAGTATTCATAATCTTCAAATTATTCTCGCTTCTCCGGTAATTTGAGCCTTTTTTCACCATTAGACAAATGTAATTGTCAGGATTCACATCGCCCAATATCTTATTATCTTTCGAATACAAAAGATCAACAAAATGACCATTAAATGGATCATGATCCAAATGAGCAAATCTGTATAAGTTTTAATCCTTCATTGGATTTCCAAAGTACAAGTTGATAGTCTTCGTGTGTGAATTATCACACAATTTTCTCCAACTGGTAGTTGTATTAATGATGTTTTTTATAGAATCGAGAGGCATTCCCACAAGGGGCCATGGTGTCAGGAATGTGTGAAACTTTATTGGCACCATATTACACCATTGTTTCAATGAAAAAATCCTTTGTATGAGCCTATGGATTCATGGGCTTGGTGATGGGATTTGATGAGCTTGTGTTGGGGTTTCACACCCACAAAGAGGAATAAAATATTCTAATCAAATGTTTATTTTATAAGGGGTTCCTAAAATCACTCATTGGACTCTTATATAAGGAGAGGAGGGATTGTGACACATATCATTATGTCATTATGGAGTTAGCATAAGTGAGAGTGTACTTGTGCTAGGAGCTTGGAAATTTCAACAAGGGAAATTCTGCAATTGTAGCAAATTTGACCTAGGGTTTCTTGGAGGATTTTTTGTTTATGTTTTAGCCAAGGAAGGATTTTTTTCCAACCAAGAGAGAGCACACGTGTGAGGAAGAGAGAAACAACATGATGCATGTGTGAAGGTGTCATACATGCCACACCTGTGAACATAACTATACAAGCAGTTTGTGCATTCACATGTGTGATAGATTGCACGTGTGAAGGAGAGGGTACAATCCACATGTGTAGATTTTTTGGGAATTTTTAGCAGTCTGTATAGGATGACATCAATAGGTTGTACAGATGGTTGCAACAGATTTGTGGGCGGTGGATTTTTTCCAAGTAATTTGTTGAGTTTGTGTTTTCTGAGGAGGACTAGGTTTGTCCTCAATTTTTGGTGATTTTTTTACTGTGGAGAAGGATGATTTTGGCTTCAACAAAATTCTGAATTTGGAATTTAAGAATGGAACATTTAATGTCTCAAGTGCATGGATGATTTATCTCATATCTTGTTGTTTCTGCTGCTGTAATTTTCTATCACAATTTCAATGTAAAATTGTTTAGTGATAATAATTAGGGTTTACTGCTTGATCCCTAATAAGTAATTTTCAGATSTGAAATTATTCACATAGGTTTGCATGTGAAAATTGACATCTATCAATCAAATTATGAATATCGTCATTTAACTCGGATGGTAGTTTAATTAGTTAATAATTATGATACTAACTAAGGTTGTAGTACTTGGAAAAACATTATGATTTATAATCAGTAGGTTGTACTTTGAAAAACATTACGGTTTTTAATCATTAATAAATTTGGTTTTGTGATTGTGTCTAAAGTTTTATATTGTCACATTTAACACTTTGAAATTTCTCCAAAGAAAATGTGTCTCAATGATGAAWTTCATCATTGAGACACATTTTCTTTGGAGAAATTTCAAAGTGTTAAATGTGACAATATAAAACTTTAGACACAATCACAAAACCAAATTTATTAATGATTAAAAACCGTAATGTTTTTCAAAGTACAACCTACTGATTATAAATCATAATGTTTTTCCAAGTACTACAACCTTAGTTAGTATCATAATTATTAACTAATTAAACTACCATCCGAGTTAAATGACGATATTCATAATTTGATTGATAGATGTCAATTTTCACATGCAAACCTATGTGAATAATTTCAGATCTGAAAATTACTTATTAGGGATCAAGCAGTAAACCCTAATTACTATCACTAAACAATTTTACATTGAAATTGTGATAGAAAATTACAGCAGCAGAAACAACAAGATATGAGATAAATCATCCATGCACTTGAGACATTAAATGTTATATATATAAACCCATCAAAAAGTATTATTTGAAATTACAAAGTACGCTTACTATTATTTTCTATATTTGTAATTTGAACTTATCCTTATGGTTGTTATGGGGGAGAGAGGCAAATTACTTGGGGGAGAAACATAGAGGAAGAGGGATAAAAGGGGATAGAGTGAATGAGCATCTGATAGATCAGAGAGAGAGAGAGAGAGAGAGAGAGAGAGAGAGTGGTAGGATCGAGACATAGGAGTAAGGTGGGAGAGGGAGATAAGGGGAGATAGTGAATGGAAGAAAGAGAAGTAGCATTTCCATTGTATAGGTCATGGTCTAGGTGTAGGTCTATGTCATGTCCTAGGTCTAGGTCATGGTATAGGTCATAAATAGAATAAATCGTGTATACATATTACAGGTGGTAGGGAAGATCGAGGAATGTGTTAATAGTGTTGTTAAAAATTAAAAAGACAACTTTTGTTGGCTCTCTCCCTCTATCACACTCTCTCCCTATCCCCCTCCATGCATAATAATTATTTAACTCTAGTAGTTCTTCCCTAGACCCATCTAACCCTAGGCCTATGCATATAACTAACCCATATTAACCTCTCCCCACACCTGATCTAAGCTAAGATCCTTATTGGCATACCTCTTCCTAGGGTCCCCACAACCCCTACAACTTAAACCTAGTGCTCTAACCACTTCTCTAATAAATAGAGGATTTGAATAGTGGGGGATAAAGAGAGAGGAAGAGGGAGAGAAGGGGAAAGAGTGAGTGAGCATGTGAGATATCAGATAGAGAGAGAGAGATGAATATAGAGAAATATTATTTCCAATGTCTAGGGCATGGTCTAGGTGTACACCATGGTCTAGGTCATGGTCTAGGTGTAGGTACTCTAGGTCATGGTTTAATGGTATATCTTCACTATGATTTCTTTGATGGGTAGATTTTGGAAACATTATTCATACAAATGAAATAAGTTAAATTAGTACTCACAATTGATATATGAGAGGGAGAGAGAGAGAGGTCGATACTAGAGTGAGAGAGAGGTCGTGAGTGTGATACAAACAATGTATGAATATATGTAAAATGATAAAATACAAAATCTTAAACTTTTATCACTCAATTTGGAGGTCATACGATTCCTAGGCATGCATTTTGTAGTAATCTAGTTTTACAATCCATTTTACAAAAAGGTGTTGAATTTGGGTTCTAGGTAGAATTATTTTTTCATTTGAAAATTCTCTCCATATGATATAGATAGATTAATAATGTTATTAAATTCACCCCAAAACTTATATCACTAAATTTGGAGCTATATAGAATCATGGATGTTGTTGAGTCTCCATTTTGACACCTTTATTACCCTATATTATCCTCTATCTGAGTCATGTTTACCTCTCACATGTGAATATGTTGACGATTTCCTCCACAAATCCACTTAGTTACCTTGTCCATGTGCATAGAGAGGTAACTTATGTTAAAGCATGATTTGTTTGATTTTCTTGATTAAAATTGATTAAATGATTGATTATTTATGTTCCTAATCAGTTTGACTCTTAATTAGCTGCATCTGGTACTTCAATGATCCGGTACTGCAACCATAGTGTGATCTGGTACTCTTCATGATCTAGTACTCTACCTCTTCCGGTACCAGCTTCATCCAGTACCAGTGTTGCACTTCCTCTGGTACCAGATTGTGCCTCTTTCAATACCAGCTCCATCCGGTACTACCATCTTGTTGGTTCGGTACTTAGATTATGATTGTGCTAGTCTGGTACTAAACCCATGCCTACATGATTCCGGTACCAACATTTTGGTACTATATTTTCACCTCGATTTAAAGGAAAATAAAGATGAACCTCAAAATTTGGGGACATGGGTTTTGTCCAAAGAGGTGTTTTCATGCGGCTGCATGAGTAAGAATTCCTAGATCGCACACGTGTGGACCTCCAGGTCAAGGGGAACAATTCAGCCGAAAATCATTGCCAATTTTCCAGAAATTCTAGGATCATGCCTAGATTTGTGGAAAATGCATTTCCTTGATTAGATAATGGTTGTACTCGACCTCCATTGATGGAAAATGGTTTTGATTTGATTGATCATGGATTGTATTGTCTAGAGACAAATTTTTAATGTAAAAAGTATATAAATTGAGTTATGGCTCTAAGCCAAGGAGAGGAATTATTATGCTGTAAGATTGGTTCTAGGAGAAGGATGTATGTTGTTATGCTAGGAAATGAAATCTTGAACTTCCGATTCACTTAATCAATTGAAGGAATGAAAATTCTATTTTGTGCAATTCATGGGAATGAGTAAATTGCTTTAGTATGTAATCTCTTTAGAGGTACCTTGTTGGTTCGGCAAGGGCCCACTACCCCAACCAAGGTAAGCCTCCATGTACATGTTTTTGTGTGATTGTGTGAGTGTGAACATTTAACAGTTGTGTGTTGTAAATGATTTCAAATTCATTTTAAGTTCAATATAGAGTTATTTGATTTTGAATCAGTGTGAGTAATTAGACATTGAACAGAGTAGATATTTCCATTTCCATTTCTGCGGATTAATATTTAATTGATAAGAGTTTGATGTGTGGGATTGTTAAATATGAAATTGTTATTGTTTTGAGCTTATGATTGTGTTTTTCTTAGTAGGTACATGAAACATAAGACTTCATCTCTCACCTTCATGCTCCATGTAATGAAGTCTTTCAATCATATTGATTGTCACCTGTATTGAAGAAGATTTGATTGGCATTGATAGGGTTATGATTGATTTATTTCTAAGAGTGAATAAAGTGGATTGTTGATTGTTGTTTCAAATGATATAAGAAGCAATATCTAAGTTCATCTCTCCATTTCATGAGCCTATAATGAACAAACTTGTCACCTATGCAAGAGCCTTTTCAATTGAGTATTTGTCTCAGAGTTTTGTTATCAGTTTTATCTTCTGGTTTGAAGTTGTGTGAAGAGTGTTATTGTTGAAGTGTGCCCAGATGATCTAAAAATGATGAAGACTTGTATTCTTGAAAATATTTGCAAGTTTTAATTTAAGTGTTCTTATGCAAATGGATCAATTTTGCAAACACAAATTTTATACAAATAACACATTCAAGATGCATATAAACAACAGCAAATAATAGTGAACAGAAAACACATAACACAACAAATGATAAAGGAGTTCACCCCTCTCTTGGGCTACATCTTCTGGTCCAGCTTCCAATGGATCTTTTGTATTATTTGATCAAAGTGATAAAATATGTTCTTTACAATGCTCAAAATGCCAAATAGATGGCTCCAATGGCTTCAGAATGTCCAAAACCCCTAGTTGGGCTTGTTCGGCACCTCATTTGGCCAAAAATTGAAGAAGATAGGCTTCCTGGAAGTTCCCCTTCAAACTTGTTGTCTCTAGATCACCAAAATGCACATTTGTCTCCTCAACCTAGCCCCAACGCGCATATTTGTGTTAAAACCTAGCACCGAGCGCAACCGCAAAATGGTGCGAACTGTAGGACAGTTAGGGCACGCCCAGCCCCTAACCACCAAGTCCGTGGGCATATGAGTCATGTGGTCGCGCGCTCATATGGAAAGGGGCTACATTTTAAAACATATGGTAAATGGTTTGGAACATGCGCCACGCCAATGGTTACATTGCAAACATATATGACTGGGGGCCGAGGCTACGCCCCATCCCAGACTGTGCCCCATATCAAAACTATTGCAACTTATATACGTTGTTTAATATATATATATATATATTATAAGAATCACATGTGGGCGTGCCAGTTGGGCGGCCCCTCCCAAGGCTCTTCCCCTGCCTGGAGGTCACGGGGTCGAGTCCTGCTGACTATCAAAATTTTATACCACCGTCTAGGTGACACGTGGCGGTCATTGATTGGGCCACATGTCACCATTCCATTCGCTGCAAACATGCCACGTGTCATATGCCAATTCATCCACATGACTGCCAACCAACACCTGTCACATGTTGTACGGCCCTGCCACATGTCGTATGACCCTGCCATGTGACGTACGGCCCTACCACATCAGCATCCGTACGGACTGCACAGTCAGCACACATTTTTTTTGCATGTTTGACTATTTGAACACAATGTGATATCTCTCTCATCCGACGTCTGTTTGAACCCAAATGAGTTGCGTTGGGTTTGTGACAATGAGGTATACGCTCTCGTTCGATTTGAAGTGATTCTGAGCACTTTGAATTTTGAGCAAAATTTGATCCCCTGGATCACACCTCCCCATTAGAAAGATTTTGGACCTCCAAAAGACTATTTTCAGTCTATCTGAAGATGAGGGTATAGTTCCCTCACCTTTCCAACCTCAATCCACTTGGATTTTCTTGGATTTGTGCCCTTAAGACCAATTCGAAGATATTCCACATTTCCTCATTTTGAAGTCCTCATTCTCCTATCAAGGATTGTTTCTTCATGCAGTTCTGTAAGATATTCTGGGGAGACATCATCTATAGAAGGAATCTGAACATGTTCTCCTTGATCATCAATCAAAGGAGGCTCATACAATTTCAAATTCTCAACATTAACAATTGCATACATTTGCATATAAGGAGGCAAATCTAAACGAAAGGCATTGTTACCAATCTTGTCAAGAATCTTGAAAGGACCATATCAAATTGGTTTCATTTTTTTACCTTCTCCTTTAAGCCTCTCTTTAATAATATAAAGCCAAACTTCATCTCCAACTTGGAAACTGTGATCAACACGATGCTTGTGATGTCTCGTCTTGTACTTGGCTTGAATCCTTTCCAACTACTCTTGTACCATTTGATGTATCGACTGAATTTGTTCAATGAACTTTTCTACCCTATCAATGTCATATTGACCATCAATATCAATATCCTTCCCAAAGATAAAATCTAAAGGAGAT
>JZKD02S1672982.1:1145511-1164440 GCA_000966675.3 Picea glauca
ATAGATGGCTCCAATGGCTTCAGAACGTCCAAAAACCCCTAGCTGGGCTTTTTCGGCACCTCATTTGGCCAAAAATTGAAGAAGATAGGCTTCCTGGAAGTTCCCCTTCAAACTTCTTGTCTCTGGATCACCAAAATGCACCTCTGTATCCTCAACCTAGCGCCAATGCACATATTTGTGTTAAAACCCATCACCGGGTGAAACCGCAAAACGATGCGAACTATAGGATGGTTAGGGCACGCCCAGCCCCTAACCGCCAAGTCCGTGGGCATATGAGTCATGTGACCACGTGCTCATGCGGAAAGGGGCTATGTTTTAAAACATATGGTAAATGGTTTCGAACATGTGAAGCGCTGGTGGTTACATTGCAAACATTTATGACCGGGGGTCGGGGCTAAGCCCCGGCCCGGACCATGCTCCATATCAAAACTATTGCAACTTATATACATTGTTTAACATATATATAATAAGTGTCACATGTGGGTGCACCGGTTGGGCATCCCTTCCCAAGGCTCTTCTCCTACCCGGAGGTTGCGGGGTCGAGTCCTGCCGACTATCAAAAATTTTGACCACCATCCAGGTGAGACGTGGCGACCATTGATTGGCCCACGTGTCACCATTCCATTCACCGCAAACATGCCATGTTTCATACACCAATTCATCCACATGAATTCCAACCAACACCTGCCACGTGTCGTATGGCCCTACCATGTCAGCATCCGTACGGACTGTACGGACTGTAGAGTCAGCACACATTTTTTTTGCATGTTTGATGATTTGAACAGAACGCAATATCTCTCTCATATGACGTCTGTTTGAACCCAAACGAGTTGCGTTGGGTTCGTGACAACGAGGTCTATGCTCCCGTTCGATTTGAAGTGATTCCAAGTACTTTGAATTTTGAGCAAAATTTGATCCCCTGGATCCCCAGATTTTCTTGCAGGTTGTTGTTAAGAGTAGTAGCTACATATAACTAAGTCAAAGTCCATCTTTACATTTCATGATCTTGTAAATGGACAAGTCATTATTTGAGAAAGATCTTTTGAATGCATGATTGTTTAGATTCTGTTTGCAAGTTTTTCTTTCTGAATTTTGAAATGAGTGGAGAATGTTATTTGAAAAAGTGTGAAAACAGAGAATTTTGTTATTGATTGTTTCTTGATTGAGCTATACTCATCATACATAAATAGACCACCTGTTGTCAGAACATATAGTGTGAAAACTCTATTGATTACGAATCTCAGTCGATAATTTATGTTTGGTAATATATTATGCATATAATTGCACCAACAGATGTGCTTTTCCATTAGGGCACTTTCGATTGATATTGTCTCTCAATTTACAAGGTGGATTTTTCCTTTTTTACACAACAACCACTTTTTTGTTCGCAAACACAACACTAAATATGTAGATAGGTGTAAAATAATGTAAGACACCTTTAGAAACTTGAATCACTAAAATTGCAGGTGTGTTAAGACCCGGGCGTGCTTGTTTCATCATGCCATGGTTTCATGCATTTTTAGGCATTTTCCCCTTTATTTTTATTTTATTTTTGCATTTACAATAGATTTATGTTTCCAGAAAAATTATGCACATATGAATGGTGTTCATAGGAAAATGAATGAAAATGGATGTTGACCGATTGTCTAATATGGATGTTGACACCATAACTTCAACCAACCTTTATTTAATGATTCTTATTTTATATCTTTAACATTCATTTAAATATCTCATGTGCTTCTCATATTATAGGGTAACATTTTAATATGTAATTCTTCTAATATTGTGGAAGGGTGATAATGGGAAGACACCAACCTTAGATTAGGTAAACAACTAACAATATCCATATCCATTTAAAGTGATTTTTATTTTTTTTTAATTGAATTAACTTGTTTTTTTGTTGATATATGTAGTTTTCAACACCTGATGTACTTGAAAATGTCGACAATGATGACGACATGTTTGAATTGAAATTGATTGAGACAATTAAAAAGGTTGTGATAAAAAAAATGAACTTATTGAATTGTGTGTGCATGAACCAACGGGTAGATCACGCATAGATGCAGAGTTTTGATGGAGGAAATAAAATGATCTGTGATAAGAGCCATATTTTAAAAAGGTTATTTGTCACATATGTTCATATATGAATTTTTTTTGCTACTTTTGTATGATTTGAATAAAATATGTTTTATTTTTATAGGATTTATTCAGAAAACTTCAACAACTTTCTCATGAGGATGGTGTTGGTAATAGCGATGCTCAAACAAAACAACGTGCTACCATGGGCCAGATACCTGCAAGGCTCTTTATCTCTCCACTTATGGCTGACAGCCCCATGATTGAGACGACTGGACCTTCTGGGGCCCATGACACACCCTTGGCGCAGTGCATGCCAGACCAAGCACTTGATGGTGCATATGAGGCAATTGGTGATTCTACACATTCTTTTCCTAGATCCTCACATGCTACTAACAAGGAAACACTTCCAGATACCTTTTTGGTGGATGAGAACATTGTTCTGATCAAGATACAAAAAATACCAGGTATTTATTAATGCCTTAAGTATTTCCTATTATTTAATTTAAAGATACTTCTCTATGGTTATTTTAAATTAATGATCATGTTGTTCTGCATGAAACAAAAAACGGACAAGAATATGAATGACAAGGCCTTAGATATTTTTGGGCCCACCATATGCACACGCTGAAATGCTCAGAATCTCAATTTGAAGAAGGAACTTATTGACCACTTGGTCAACCTATTTGGTGATTCCTTCAACAAAATTGGAGTCACCTCATTGGTTGGTACATATTTGAAATATGTGAGGGGCCAATATAGGGTTCATTTGCAATCAAACCCTAAGTATGAGCATCCTTTGATGTTTCCCAAGATTGAGTGGAAGAATCTATTGGAGGATGCAAAGGAGAAGACAATGAGAAAAGAAAGAAAGATGCCACTTGGACCATGAAGGTATATCATATTTTGAATTTAATATTCTAAATTTTAATTAGTTCTATATAAAAATTGTGATATACAACATATTGGAAACTTTTTCTAGGCTCCTATACACATCAAAATAAACCAAGGAAAGACTAGAAAAACATGGACAACGCAAACTTGGCCAGGGTGGTTACATGAAACTAAAATCATGAATTGTAAGTACCAAATAATTAAACCATATCATTCCTATAATCATCCAAATTTTATTTAATTGCATCCAATAAGCCAAATTTTAGATCTTGTGCAATGCAAAGGGATCAATTCAAAACTGTGACCACAGAAGAAGACCTCCAACTCAGTTTCAAGCGTGACTTTCAATATTTGGTTGAACACCGAAAAAGCATGGGGAAAACACAATATGCCCCTTTGAAAAATATCATAAGTAAAATCAATGGACTTTAATTGTTGATTACTTGTAAAACTATTCACGGTTGATTTCACCCATAAATGAATGTGTATTTCTATTTTGAGCAAGAGAGAAACAACAATAATGAGGCCAGTAATGGACAACGGCCCCATGATGGTGAATTGCAATCCAATGATGGTGGTGTGTAGCCCAACAATGACGGTGGAGTGCATCTCAATGATGGTGGTGTGCAGCCTGGGCATGATGGTATTATGGCTATAAAATCATAAGTATGGATTAATAAAATTATTAATATTTACTTGCAGATGGTGTACTTATAAATTTTATTTTTTCGATGGAAAAGCATGTAGATGAGAATTATTTGCAAGATCATGAACACATGGTAGTCAAACCAATGTTCTTGACTACTCAACCTGGTAAAGAACATTGTAATGATATGTGCATTAATGCACTACTTTGGTGAATAATAACTAACCATATCAATTTAACCATTTTTTTATTATAGTCAAGATCTGATCCAGGAGGATCTCCACATGGAAAATTCATGCTTTGCACACCATGGGATAAATCATTAAAAAGTTTGATAATAGGTGGCAAAGAATAATTAATGTTCATGAATGAATTAATTAAATTTAAAAAATGATTAATACTTAAAATGAGTATGAGAAATTCATGTATTAGTCATGCACATTGGAAAAATGATTAATGCTTGAAGTGAGTTTTATAATCTCACGTATTATTCATTTAATTGTGAAAAGGGAAATTATTTTTGAGAATCCAACTCACAAATTAGTTTCCTAATTTTAAGGGGAAATTAGTTTCCTAGTCTCAAGGAGGAAGTTAAGAGTCTCATGAGTTGGTTGAGATGCTTTCTCATTTATTTCCTTGAGTGGTTATTATATCCTAAATTTGTGTATATTGTCTCATTGAGTTATGGAGTTAAGGAAAACTATATAAACTCCTTATGTAAGCTTTGGGTTTTATCCCCTAGTGGATCATCCCCTGAGGGGTCACTTCATGGAGCTGATGAGAGAGTCCATTTTTATGCCACACGCTTGTGAGAGATCAAATTTTGTCAGAGGAGGTCATCTCTTTTTAGGAGAGACGTTTCCACATTATTGTGAGAGATATAACCTTGTAGTTTCAGAGGATATCGTTTATTTTTAAAAGATACATGGCCACATGCTTGTGAGAATCTAGCTCTTTGCATTGTACATGAGAGCGTCTCTTCGATACTTCCACATGTTTTGGGAATTCAACTGCCACGTTTTGATGTGGGAATTTATCGCTTTGCATTGTAAAGGAAGGTATCTTTGAAGAAGAGAATGAAGTGGTTCATGGATTTCATGGGCCTGAAGACGTAGCTGCATTTGGTGAACTTTGTTTTCACTTGGTTTTCCCTTGTCTCATATCTTCTTATGCATGTTTTATTTCTGCAATTATAATTATAAAATGCATTAAGTAATGAATATATGACACTAACAACATATTCATTAAGTTAATATTCAATTTGGATTCAAGCCTTCATAAATATATCTTTTCATCTTTGATGCAATCAAGTTAAATAGATCCACAATTGTAAGTCTTACCTTTGTTAAGTGGCCTAGAACCAAATCAAGTTTGGTATCAGTGTCACCCCAGTTTCATATCAATATCCCTCAGCAACAGCCTACACATCGTGGAGAGTACCCAACTAGATGTACAACGCATCACAACATGTATATTGAATTAGCACCAAGAAAGGACCCAACCACTGAAGTGGATCTAGACATGGATGAGCCAATCAACAGATTTTTAAAAACTAAAAAACAGAAAAAGAAGTGATTGTATATATTATGAGAAACATGTATAATGGAAACATACTTTAATGAGAAAATATATTGATATATACTATTTTTTCTACCTTCTTATGGATGTATGTTATATGTTTTGTATGTACAAAACCACATAATTGCACACACATTATTTATTTCATTTACCTTTAAATTTTGTGTTGTTACTTTCTATGCATGAATCGTACTATGCCACTTTCAATTATTTTCCAATGGATAGATTGGGTATAGGGAATTGAGAGTGATGTGGGGGGGTAGGAGGGGCCAAATGAGATTCCACCTTCACATGGTTGTCCCTATTCAGTAGAGAATACATTATTCTCAAAACCAAGAGAATTTCATTCAAGTATTCCACTATAGTCTTTCGAGAGTCTCGTACATGTTGATATGTCTGTTTATTTATTTAATTATTATTCGGTCATATAACATTTTATTCTCTGGTGATTTATATAGATCTTCACAATGGAAATGCAACTAAAAATGGGTCTATGTGTGATGTGGTTGTACAAGAAACCCATGTTAGGCTATGTGGTGAAGTGGATCTTACCACTACTCTTCTTGAATAAATATGTATGGAAGCAACTAATACGTTTTGGAAGAAAAAATGGACTACAAATATGTTTCTTTTAGAAACATTTCATGTTTCTCTCATGGGATCTCGATAAAAAAATTCCCATAGGCATGTGGGCAAAGTTTGAGATGTTACAATTATGTCCACAGGCCTATGGGGAGATTTCTAGATGATACAAATCTACCCACAACCCTGTGGGAAATGTTTCCATGTATACAACTCTGACCATAGCCCTATGGGTAGAGTTTCCATGCTACAACTCTTCCCACAGGTCTATGGGAAGAGTTTCCATATAGAAACTCTTCCCTTAGGCCTATGGGCAAAGTTGTAGCATGGAAATTCTACCCAGAGGCCTGTGGGAAACGTTGTCATGCTATATGAAAATTTATGAGAATTTTTCAATGATTTATGTGATGTATTTGTGTTTAGTAGAAACATCCATCAATGTTACTCATCCCATTACAAAAACTTGTAAGAAGAATTTTGGAAATACTACTCAAAGTATTGTGGGAAAACTTGTAAATATTATTTGGTTATTTGTAATAACTTTGTTGAAGGTCAAGGTTATGGAAATGGTATCGAGTTATATTTTATGTAGATACGTGGGGTGTTCACTTCAGACTAAAAGGATCTCCAAATTTTATTACCTTGTATATTTGTTTATTGTTTCGATCTAATTTTTAGTGTCGTATTTACAAATAAAATCCACACTATCACAATGGGTTGCAATGGAATCTCATTACAGGCATAAGGGTGACCAAATATTTGACACTTGTTGCAATTCTTTGCATATTCCATGGCATCTTAACTTAGTGTCAACTACCACAGTCTAACATAGAGAAACTTCAACCAAGTGTTTTATGTTCCACCATAATTATGTCCTCTCTCTTTGTCAAGCACCTCCCAAAGGATGACTTATATTGTATGATCTAGAATGCATTGATTTAAAATATTATCTATGAAAAGATTATATAGGTTTCTCATGGTGAAATTTTAGTTTTCATAGTAGATAACCCATCATATTCATTCTTTATGGTCATACATATTTGGTACATAACCCAACTTGAGGAACTTTGTGATTTATGTGAAATAACCTTGAATTGTCTCCACCCAAAATAGATTTAGATGTGGGAATGCATCTGGGGTATACATAGTTTCCACATCTCTTCCCACAGAACTGTGGATTGAGTTGTAGCATCTACAACTCTACCCAGAGGCCTGTGGGAAAAGTTTTTGCATCTCTACCCATAGGCTTGTGGGTTATTCAAATATACCCACAGGCATGTGGGAAGAGTTGTCACATCTATACCCACAATCATGTGGATAGAGTTGTCACATCTCTACCCATGTGATTATGGGTAGATTTGTATCATATATGACTATTCCCATAGGCCTATGGGAATATTTTCCACATCTCTGCCCATAGGCCTGTGGGAAGATTTTCTATCTGGGAAGATTTGTAGCATGGAAAATCTTCCCACATGCCTGTGGGCAGAGTTTGCACATCTCTTCTCATAGGTTTGTGGGTAGATTTGTAGCATCTACAACTCTTCCCACAACCTGTGGGAAGAGTTTCCATGTTGAAAACTTGGATAACTAAAATTGTAGATATATAGAAGTATGGGTGTGCATTTCCATTAGGTCACTTTCTACTATTTTGGTCTCTTAATTTAGAAGGTAAACTTTCTTTTACATAGAAGCCACTTTTATGTTTGCAAACGAAAATCTAAATATGTAGACAGGTGTAAAATTATGTAAGACACCCTCAGAAAATTGAATCACTCAAATTGCAGGTTTGTAAATATTTGTGCATGCATTTTAGTGAAGCTCGGCGTGCATTTATGCACAAATGTAGAAATTACAATTTAAAAACAAAACAAGTATTTTCCTCAATCAGATATTCCATTTTAGTCTTTCTAGAGTCTCATACATGTTGATATGTTTGTTTATTTATTTAGTTATTATTTAGTCATATAAACTTGTATTACATGATGATTTATGCAAGTCTTCGCAATGGAAATGCAACTAACAAATAACCTATGTGTAATGTGGTTGTACAATATCTTGCCTCATCGAGCTCATGGATGCAGGTATTTAGTACTCATTTTTCCATCTTAGTTAGTGTCTATGTACGATTGCCAAATATTCATGTATATTTCAACCCTTTACCATATTTTGGACACAATTCACCCTAGTACACAGTTTTTAGGGTTTACAACAAAGACACAGTCCTTTAACTTGTAACTTCTAAATTACCAAAATCATACATGGGCGTGCATTTCCATTAGGTCACTTTCTAATGTTTTGGTCTCTCAATTTACAAGGTAGACTTTTTCTCTTTTACACAACAACCACTTTTATGTTTGCAAATGAAAATATAAATATGTAGACAGGTGTAAAATTATGTAAGACACCCTAAGAAACTTGAATCATTCAAATTGCAGGTGTGTCAAGACCTGGGCATGCATTTCTACACAAATGTAGAAATTATAGTTTAAAAGAAAAAAATGTATTTTTGTCAATCTGGTGTCCCATTTTAGTCTTTATAGAGTCTCGTACATGTTGATATGTCTATTTATTTATTTAATTATTATTCAATCATATAACCTTGTATTCTCTGATGATTTCTATAGGTCTTCGCAATGGAAATGCAACTAACAACTAGCTTATGTGTGATTTGGTTGTACAAGATCATGCATGATCGAGCTCATGGATACAGGTAGTTAGTACTCATTTTTCAATTTTATTTTTGTGTCTGCACAGTTGCCAAACATTCATGTATATTTCAACCCTTTACTAAATTATGGGCAAAAATCACCCTAGTATTCATTATTAAGGGTTTACAACAAACCCAAAGTCCTATAACTTGTAACTTGTAAATTAACAATACCATATATGGATTTTTCTTTCTAGGGCATGAATTTCTCATCATTCCCTGTTTTCTTTCATTTTTATGAATTTTTCCCTTTATGCATTTGTTTTCATTTACAAGGAAAATTTTAGCCTTTATGCAAAGTAGACGGTTTTTTGTTTCAAAATGCAAAACCAAATTATGAATATATATAAAATCATAAAATACAAACTCCACAATTGGAACCAATCAATTTGGAGGTCATATGAATCTTAGGCATGCATTTTACAGTAAGACAGTTTTACCCTCCATTTTACAAAAAGTCTGGAATCTTGGTTCAAGGTAGAAGTCCCTAGTCATTTTAAAATGCACTTTGTATGATATATATAGGTTTAGAATGTTATTAAATTCACCCCAAAAGTTAGATAAGTAAATTTGGATCTATATAGAATCATGGGCGTGCATTTCCATTAGGTCACTTTCTATTGTTTTGGTCTTTCAATTTACAAGGTAGAATTTTCCCCTTTTACACAGCAACCATTTTTATGTTTTCAAATGAAAATATAAATATGTATACAAGTTTAAAATTATCTAAGACACCCTTAGAAACTTGAAACACTCAAATTGAAGGGTTTTTAAGACCTAGACATGCATTTCTACATAAGGGCATAAGTTACAGTTTAAAAGAAAAACATGTATTTCTTAAGTGTGACTGTTCATTTTTAGTTATGGAGGCTCTAACAAGATTGAATTAGGGTTTTACAAAACAATAGAAACCATAATCCTAATTGTCTATATCATCATATATCAAGAAAATTGTCATCTACATATGGCTCAACCTGCTCCCTATGTCCAATGCAATTTGAATTTATTTTTTACTTTATTATACGAATGTCGAACCTATGATGTTTGTCCGTCCCACTCTTGAAAGGACTTGGATATCTCATGCATCGCCACTCTAGTGCATGTTTCCGACCATGGCATCAGGAATCCGATGAATCTGTCATGCCATGTCGTTGTATCACTGATGAACTGTACGTTGTAGAGTGTCGCCACATCGACCTAAGCAATCAACCATAAAGTCAAAATTTCGATGGTGTATGTGTCAAATTTCCTACGACTTTTACATGTGCCTATATCATAGTAATGAACTCCGCCATAGGTAAAACTATGAAAAGTTTCCTGGTGATGGTTTCTTGGAAAATTCCATGTGGCATACCAATGTGTCGCAATACCAACAGTGATATGAGGGTCAGAATTGCGACGAATACCTATTTCATAAAATCTATCCATAGATTCCATGTGGCACTTTGTTATGTTAGATATTTGACATAATGTTAGTTTCATCCAGAGTGCGACAAAAGGGGTTTGAATGATAGATGGAAATTGGGTTTGTCGGAAGCCATACGAGATTCTATCAGATAGGTGTCAAAACGACGTTGAAAAATGAGTCAAATTTACTAGTGGAAACAAGTGGATATGTCCAAAGGAGGGTTGTTTTGCAGAGTGAGGAGTGGATTTAGTCATCCAAAATCAAGCATAGAATACAAAAAGGTCAATAAGGTGCATCTTCATTGAATGAGGTGGATAAATATGCTACAACACTACCCCCATTTCAGTTTGGTATATGGTCCATCTTCAAGTGATTTCAAGGGACACTCTATCCTTTAAAGTTCATGTTCCATTATTTTCGACGTCAACTCACACTACTCTAGGAATTATGTGGTATATTTATTCTAATTACCCATAATGATGATGAACCCCAAATGGAACAGAGAGAGTCATCATTTATTTATTATTTCATTCCCCCCCCCCCCAAAGTTCAACATCGTCACATATCCACACCAAGATGGTTCTTACCTGGCCACAGTTGCAGTTTCTAGTTCCAATCAAAGACCCTTGGGCTTGACAGGACATCAATTCCATTAATTATGAACACTTGTCAAATCATTCATCTCACATTCCACAGAATGTTATCCTCAGGACAACACTTTACTATTACCAGTTCCCTTGAAGGAGATGCAGATTTATACGTCATGGATTCTCCAATGAAAACATTGTTAGTGATCTTTTTGAAAAGTTATCATGGCCAGATAAGAGCCTTCCATTGATTGTTTTCCATTTTAAACATGATTTCATAATTTCACAAGCATGGGACATACCCACGTCATTTGTATAAAGAAATAAGGTATTCAAATATGTTTTATTTTTGCAAGTTTGTTCTCCTCACTCCTCCAAGGGAAGTTTTTATCTCCATAGTCTCTCTCTAAAAACATGTATCAATATACAAGCATTCAGTACAAAAAATTATTATGTATTTTGGTTATATGATTGCTCCTAACCTCATACATCAAGGGGAAACTGTTATCACCTAAAAATTGCTCAAAGAGATAAACATGTAATCATGGGAAATATCATCAACATATCATCACAAAGTGTTACTACATGGCTATTATACACCTCCTTAATAGAGCAACCAAAACTATGGAAAGTATTATTTTATTAATGTGCATGACTTTCTAGTTATAAGTGTGCACAATATTCACGGATAATCCTTCGATATCCATGTGAGTTTGTAAACACAAAAAACTCAACCACCTTCAGTGTAACAAAATCATGAAATTCCATCAAAAGTACTCTGAAGGTGGCGCACCAGAGAGCCTCGAGATCCAACACCATTGGAGGGTAGTCCTTTAGTGGTCCTATTTCCCATTAGGGATGGGGAACTACAATTCAAATGTATATCATTCACACTTGAAGGTAGTTCTAATTGAGATTGAATCTTTCCTATAAATTGGAGGCCATGTAACAACATTACAAGAGGAAGAAATTACAAAGTTATGCTACCAAGATAACTCTTAATATCCTTCATAGTAAGCTCTGTATTTTTTATCCATAACCAAATGCTTGTAGTTGTATTCTTCCATTGAATAACCAAACACACTTCTTCACTTCACTTGAGAGAGAGGATTATATTGGAGACATAAAGAACCCTCCCAAGGAGAGTGAGAGAGTCCATAAGCTCAAATAATTATTTTTGGTGCAACTTACAAGTTCTTTCCATTGGTATATGAATATTTTCTTACCTTTTATTTCTTGGTGCAACTTTTATGGTTTTATTTATTTATTTTCCTTTTATTTATGTTTTGCAATAGTGTTCATGTGATTGGACTAGTATCCTAACAATTGATTGTTATATAGCTTACAGCTTTGCTATAGAAAGGGACTTTTGAATCACCCACGTAGCCAAATCCCAAACACTACCTTATCTCTCAATTAGAATTTTGACAACATAAATTCAGTTTTTCTCTTAGATATGAAATGCAACCCCGTGACATATGTGTGTGTGTGTGTGTGTGTGTGTGTGTGTGTGTGTGTGTGTGTGTGTGTGTGAATAGTGGAACCCCAATCTAGGTGTAGTTTCTATGTGAACTCTCTTAATGAATTAATGAGGGCCCATAATCTTAGTGGCCATAATGGAAGACTAAATAAATTATATTAATGAAGAATGGGGTTTGAACATGTCCATATGTACACACCACACCATCTAAACAGGCACACATGCATTTTTTATCTAAACATGGTCACATAATTATTGAGGGATTTACTGCACGACATGTGCAAAATATAAATGATAAAGTGTGCACCTCAAAAAAAAGTCAGTTGATAGTTTGAATATGATCAATGAGGTGCAAAAAATTCATGTGATGATGTAATATAGTGCATAATGTGGATTATATATCAAATGGTGATGTATCTAGCAAAAACTACTCAAACTATACAGGTGAGAAAAATTAGGCTTATAACAATTTGCAACGAACATAGTCGACTATGATTATGATTAGTAATTTATTATTATGATATTATTAATAAATTATTATTATCATTATTATCATCAATTATAGAAAAAATGAGGGGTGGAAGGTTCAGGGGTGTGTCATACTTGACCTTGAAGAAAATCAGAAAATAACCTTTGTGTGCGGAAAAAGCAAGACCACCAACAACCAAGCTAAAGCTTTGGCTCCATGGCAAGGGATGCCAATACTGAAACAAATGGGTCTAAAAAGGATATCGGTGGTAGAGGATTTGTTGGAAATAGTTTGAAATATGGTAAATTGATCATTTCCCCAAGAAACTCAACTAAGAAGGATATCCTTCAGAGCACAAAGATCAATGGAAGGTTTTAAATCTATACAATTTTTTCATGTTTTACGAGTGCTCAATTACTTGGTTGATAGAATGGAAAATAATGCATGCAATTTGTAGTATGGATCTATGAGAAAAAATGGGGAATTAATATTTTTCCATCTCCTATGATTGTTAAATCAAACTATATGTATCATATGATGCTACTGCATGCAATGGACCCATGGAAACTATTTATTCAATGGTTAATGTTGGATAACTAAGAGGGGGGGTGAATCGGTAATAGAGAAATTTAAACCTTTTCAACTATATAATGCAAGTGTTATATTAGTCTAGCATTATCATCCAATAATTGCAGAGTAAATAAACAATGAAAAAATTAGCAATCATACACACACAGTACACAATTGTTTTTACATGGAAACCCAAAGTAGGAGAAAACCACAGAATGTTTTTTCTTATATGTATTGAAGAATTGCATTCATTGGAAGCACCAACTTCCTTTGTTTTCCAACTGCAACTGGAAGGAGGCTCCAACCCCCTAGTTTCTAAGGCTACAAACTGAGGGAAGCTCCAACTCCCCAATTCTCTGGCTACAACCAGAAGGAGGCTACAACCCCCTATGTTCTCCGGATACAACTAGAAGGTGGCTGCAACCACCTGTCCTTGCCCTGTCCAACTGCCCTGAAATATAAATTCCAAATGTAGACAACATGTCACTTTCATTGAATCAACCACTACCACTGTCAACCTATACCAGTAACCTATAACAACCTGTACCAATCAACCTGCACCAAACAACCCATACCAATAACCTGAACCAACATGTACCATGCATCAACTACACATCAACTATGACTCATCAAGATGTACCAACATCATCAACTATACACCTCATGTATGTGCCAACCCATCAACTCTTTGTCTCAACCATGTACCCAACATGTACCTCAACCATATACCAAATACATACACCAATATAACCATCAAAAATTATCTAACAATTCATCACTATATCCATAAACCAAATACCATAAACCCTTACATCAAACCATGTGCCACAACCCCACTGTTATGTAGCCTCAAGATAAACCAACAACTTCAACAACATATCACAACCAAAAGACCAATACCCATATGCCAAATACCAACAACAAAATATCATCTGTATCCCTCAACAAATCTGATATATGCAACAATATTGAACATCCAATACTATCTCAAGAGATAAACCCTAGCTCACAAAACATACCTCAAAAAAGATGTGTCATATCTCTCATAAATAGACCCCAACCATGTTGCTGCCATGATTTTTCTGCCACACTTTTTCTGCTGCGATTTTTCTGCCACACTTTTTCTTCCGTGATTTTTCTGCCGCACTTTTTCTTCTGCACTTTTTCCACTGCACTTTTTCTGCTGCACTTTTTCTACCATGATTTTTCTTCCGCAATTTTTCTGCCACGATTTTTCTGTCGTGATTTTTCTATCGCACTTTTTCTGTCGCGATTTTTTTGCCACACTTTTTGTGTCGCGATTTTTTTGTCCCACTTTTTCTGACACTTTTTCTACCACACTTTTTCTACCGCATTTTTTTTGCCACACTTTTGTTGTCACACTTTTCCCGTTTCACTTTTCTCTATCAATAATACCTTCCAAAATAACCTTTCACAAAATAGATATTCAATAATATTCAATAGGTTCAAGTGTGATTAAATGAGAGAGCATTGCCTCTTATTTATACTTTTATGTAGCATCCCACTTTCCTTATTTTAGGGATTTCTCCATTAACTCTATTATTTAAATAATTTCTTTTGCAAACACTTTGACTATTTTGACCTTTTGGGGTTTCTAGATGACTCATGAGGGTTCTCCAACTTCACATGGCCATAAATCTCTAACTGTGAGTAGTTATGTGACGTTCCACATACCACCATAAATGGAATGACATGTACAATCCATCTAGAATAGTCTTACCTGCAAATATATCAAAAATAATACCATTATCCATCAAACAAACTTGGGTCCATTACCCAAACCTTTGTGCTACCAGAATTCGCTATTGGACTTTCTTCAAGGGTTGACATCAATGACAACCAACCCAACTAATCAATAGTTAATTCCATGAGGTAAAACCCATTTGAACTCTATCAAGATGGGATGGTCAAAGGCATGTGGTTTAATGTTCATTACTTGGATCTTAATCCCACTAGTTTTCCTTTTTTACCTTCTTTTTCATAGGAAAGGGATTAGAAAGAACACTAGATTATTCGTTTTATGCAGGTCTGGAAGTGGTCTAACACATTTAACATTGGATATTTATGTAGGCATGAGTTTGGGATGACGTAAAATTTGCATGGGCATCCAAAAAAATGTGAATTATATGAAAATTATTGGCTTTGTAATGGAATTCATTGGTGTTAAAGGCACCATGATGAATCCCAAATAAGTAGGAGCGATGGAGTAAATATTGGGAGGAGAAAAAAATCAAGGCACATGCAGGTGATACAAAGACAAATGATCAATTTAAAAGAATGGGTAGAGAAGCTTAAGGGAAAGTAGATACAACTATAAATGGGCGAGGAAAGAAACAATGAGAGATTAGAGGAAGTTGAGAAGAAAATAAGAATCCTTTTGGAAAGAGTTTTGAAATTGGGATTGGAGCAAAGGTCGGGATATGAGGAATTAAGTAAATTGGTGGCCCCTACTCTTTTTATTGGCTCTATTGTATTGAACCAAATGATAGCTATGGAATAATACATCATTCAACAAGACATTGAGTAAGTAAAAAACAAACCTCAATCAATCTCTCATCAAAGGCCAAAAGCAAGAAGAATACCCCAAGTGGGTATGGACCCAAAAATATTTGAAAATTCTAATGTTATGCAAGATAGTTATTTTGGCAAGACAATATGTAAGACTATGTACAAGGAAAATAGCTATCTATACTAATAGAAATTCAAGACTACTACTAGTGCAAAAAGGAATTACTTTTGTTGAAATTCTAATGAAATTTGAAGTCTTCAAAATAATTTTTCTTTCCAAATTTTGTATTAACCTCCTGGACAGTTCGGTCATAACCCCCATTTCATACAAAAGTAACCATTTTTTAAAAGAAAATGTTTTAAAAAATTAACTATTATAATTAGTATTAGTTATTAAATAATCCTTAATAATAACATATTATCATTATAATAACATTTTAATTAAAAAATAATATTAACTATTAATAAGTTATTTTAAAGCTCATCTAGTTTAATATTATTCAATATTGTTTTTTTAACTAAAACAAAAGATTATATTCATTAAAATGGGGTTGTGTCGAGGTAGATGGAAATTGCATACAAAATTGCAATGTTCTACTCCAAAACTAAGCCTATTTCTAAACTAACTAAAATAAAAATCTAAGGCCTTTTCTATATAGGCATTCCAGGTAATTCTGCAAGTAGTCTTCTTTACAAATTGAACCAACAAAAACAGTGTTCTGTAAAACATAAACCAATCATGGGGGTGCACTATCCTAAGATTATTTTCCCTAAGCAAAGTTAGGGGAGCCAATTTCTTCCACTTCCATGGGGTCATGAACTTTTCCAACGATGTCTTCTTCACGGAAACCTTCCTGTAGAGAATTCCTTCAGCCATGATTGTTAGAGGAAAGAGAGAGGGAGAATAAACATTTTGGGACCATCATATATCGAATACATTGACACTATTATTCAATGCATCAATCCCCTATTTTAGTAAGAGGAGCTTCATTATATTGGTGGCATTGCTAATGTTAGTTTGCTCCAGTTTAGTCATCTTCGAAGAAATATGCATAAAGGCATTGTTATTTACCTAGGTAATTCCTTCATTCCATTGGAGGATTTTTTGAACTTCCTTTCACTCTGCACTATCCATATTTGTCCCAATAGAAATTTACACCAAAACACATAAAGAGAAACTAGACCACAAAACCCCCAAAATAAATACTTCCAATTCCAATTTTGAAAAATACTAGTAGAAAAGGAGGGACACTATTATGGTTAAACAAATTAGGACCATAAAAACCATCACCAAAGTCAAACAAGGGAAAAAAAAAACCAAAAAAATAGGGGTTTCTTTGTCTAGATTGAAGAAAATACCAGCATAGGAGACGAAACTCCACCCAAATTCGCCACCCTCGAGAGTCTGTGTCCCCCAACGAATGCACAAAACACATGCCAAATCCATTTCCTTAACACACCTCTCGTCACTCCACTCTAGTCCTACAAATATTAGGAGAGAACCTCCACCACAATGAATTCACTACAGTTGAGGAACACCATGACTAAAAAACTCCCACATCTCAAAGTTAAAGCACACGTGCAACATTGAATACCAATGTTGCACCCAAAGAATTTAAAATGTGCAAGCATCGTTACCCCCTACCATTCATCAAGTGAGGTGGCCTACTATTACACTCCATTAAATGTTAGTTAAATAATTTTTTATCCACTATGGTATGGGAGTGAAGCCACACACCCCATTTTTTATAATTGACCCTGACTTAGGAAAGAAGCCACCTTAGCCCAGTGGTCTTTATTTCCATTGAGTTCCCTTTTAAGCTGGAAGAAGGAAGCTTTGTCAAAATTTCAGAGCACTTTATGGATCCTTGATATGAGTATGCTCAAGGCATTACTCCCTGGAACTGATTTACCAATCATGGCTCTAATCACCAACATCGAGTCCCCTAGGACAATTAGTGTTTTAAGCCCCTCTTCCTTTGCAATATCCAAGCCTTTCCACAACAAATATGCCTCAACAACATTTTTGGATACATTCCCAACCCCTAAGGCATTATAATCAATTTGGTTTCCTCTAGGATCGAGTAGACCCCCCCCCCACCCCCTAATATTATTCAATATATTTAATAATAATAACAACTTATAATTAATTAAATCATGTAATCTTTACTAATAAAAAAAATATTAGTAAACTAATTTTAATCTCTTATAAAATAAACTAGACATGTGAAAGCATATTGAAGAATGCCAACATTACTACAAATGGCTATAACACCATTGATTTACATCAAGTGAATAAGACTACAATGTACAAAACTTGATGTGAAAAATCATAAGTTAATTGTCAAGGAAACGATGATGGATCCTAATAATCAAGTGGATTATCTCCACAGAAAGACCAAGAATTATTTGGAGATCATCCTAGAGAATACAAATGGATACAATTAAGAATGATGGAGACAACTAGTAGAATTTAATTTATATACAATTTTTCCCCAACATGAGCTTCCATTATTGTCCTCGTCGTGATTTCTTCTTTGCAATGTACAAACTACAAACAAAAGAAATATTTATTGATTTTACCTCTAGATCTTACAACTCCCCTCATGGTTAACAAAATGAAATAAAATCATATCTCACTCTAATCCTTACATTCTATCCATCCATTTATTAATTATAATAACAAATATTATCTATTATGTCTCTAGAGAAATACTAGGAATAATATTGCCTCCACTTTCACTTTTCTTACTTCTTCTATTTTTACCCTTGTTTTATATTCTTATACTACTACATTATCTACCATTTACTCTTCTTATTCTTTTTTTTCAAACTCATCTACCACCTCATCCTTATTTTTAGATAATATGAAGGTGTTTAATTTGTATAATAGAGGTGGGCTCTTCTAAGGTCCCTCTTGGTGTTGTTTTTTTGGCACATTCTAAAGACACCCTCGCATCAATAGGATGGAACCTACTTGAAAATTATATGTTCTCCCTAAGGCCATATATTTGACCTAGCCTCACCTACACCCTAGATTGCCCCTATTTGAAATTGGTCCAAGCAAACCACCCACCATAATATGCACCCTTTTGTTTCCAATTAGGATCAAACACATGAAGAGAATATTTACATATATAACAACCCTACCACTCAACACCACTGATGATAGTGTTATCACTCCAAGAAACCCTTTGTGGTTGCAGACCAAAGGTGCTTGGTAACTTAAGAAATGAATTTTTTTGTATTTTGTAAATATGGATCAATGGGATAACTCAATTCATATTATGGCATTCAGACATCAAAATGATAAACAAATAGACAGTGCTCTCCAAGATTGGTTAAACAGTAAAATAGCCTTTAGTGGATGAAGAAAGATTGCTCATAAACCAGTGCAAAG
>JZKD02S1672982.1:1184930-1201397 GCA_000966675.3 Picea glauca
CAACAAAACCCATTGTAACTTCCTCTTCTTTCTCTCACAGTCTCCTCTCTCAGAATACAATATTCACCATCATCCATAGCTGCAATACATTTCCCTCATAAAAGAGGGTTGCCTTTAGGGAAAAAAACCCTAACATAATCTCTATCGTTAGATCTGCGACCTTATAATGAACGTTCCAGATTTACAATGAAATTACAATATACTTTTACAAGGCAATTTTTGCTTCGGGGGCTTCACCCCCGAACCCCCGCTTTCCCCCAGACCCCCCAGCTGGGGGGATAGCCCCCCCGGACCCCGCAAAAGGGGTACCCCCCCCTGCACTCCCCCGCGTGGAAGAGTGTACATACTTCTGGGGTGTAAATACTTCATGGGGTATAAACACGGCTGAAAGCAAGGACCTCTGAATCAGGAAGATAATTAGGCTCCACAACCAACAAACCCTAGGAGGGTGTAAACCCTTTTACCTCTAATATTCCTTCATGCAACAAGTTATTTATGTTATCACTTTGTAAATTTTGTCAGCTTGATACACAAATAATACAGGTAACTTTTTCAACCTACTTTAGAGCTGAAGCACTAGCCTTCTCAAATTAGAGAGGGCTCTCTCGTGTCACTTGATATATCTATGGAAATCAGTGGCTACATTTGGTTTTTTTTTTGGGGGGGGTTTATTAAAACTAGAGAAATGAAGATAGCATATAGGCTATGGGGTCTAGAATGAACAATGTATTGTCAAAACATGAGAACTATTAAGAGGAAAAGGCTAAATGAGGCAGTGAACCTAAGTTTATATCTGAAAATTTGCATGGCATTAGAAGGAAGAGAAACATATAACTACATCAAAATATATCAAAATAAATCCTGAATTTGTTGAGAAGAAATACACATAGTCTAAATCACTTAAGCCAAGAGCATCGACATGATGAATTCTGGGTTTTTTTATTTTTCCAATTTATACAGATGAAAGCGTAAATGAGATATAAGATAACAAGAATCACGTACTATGAAAGAACACAAGACTCATATCACCACCAATTAGAATATTTTCGTAAACAATCCAAAATACGCCTTTGCATTTATATATTCATTCTAGCCCCAAATTTTACAAAAGTCTTCCTACACAGAAGGCAAGATCCTCTTTTCTCCATCCTTTCTTCATCCTCGAGATAATATATATATAGAGGAATTACTTGTGGAATTCAAAACGTTTAGACTTCCCCGTAATTCTAAAAATAGAGATAAGTTACAAAAAAGGAGTGATTTATAATAATAGTTATCCTATTTTAATGGGGCCATTAGAAATAGGTATTTCATATCTGGGGCCTCTTTATTCAACCGCCATCTATCCAAAATTTGTTGGAATGTACTTAATCCTACCTGAGAATTCATTTCAGCTTGTTGATTTCCTCTTTCAGAGTGCTCAACCAAACGAGTTGATTTTCTCTTACACTCTCCATCGTCTCAGCTCTTATTTATGTTCTCTGTTGTTTTCTCCACTTCTTCTTCATTGCCTTCTTTTATATTTCGTCTGTGTTTTCATTGATGACTAGGTCCCTCATAATAGGGTTTAATCTAACCCCTGACTCTGATTCAGTTGTGGGCTCTGTATGAAATTTGGTTGTTAATATCTGTGCAACCCACCTTTATTTCTCACTTATTGGTAAGTTTGACACATTAGTTGAGAACCCTGTTTTACTAGACATTGTTCGATTGACGTTATCCATATATTCCGACCTTCCAGAGGCCACGATTTTGTCTCCCTTAATTCTATGGAACTCAAGAAATTGATTTAGCTTGAGATTACTCCACTTATGCATGGGATAATGATTTCCCAGAGTAGGATAAAGCTACCCATATCTGAAGACCGGTAGTCCTTGAATCCTAATCATGAATTACTGACATGGAACGTTGGTTTTCCACGTTTCATCAATCTACTTTGAATGATGAAATTTTGAGTTAGTTATACGACGACGTTCTCTTGACATGTCAGATGGGAAGTACCTGAACCAGCGACGTGAGGTGATTTGACTAACCATGATTTGACACATTAAACCACGTGACATCGGGGTTGTTGAGAAAATGGTTTCAGGCAAACTTATTTTTTCCCCGATGCACCTCTAAGGGCTCCACGCGTCCACTATTAAAACCACAATGGTTTTCCCCAGTCCACCCTCGCATAATTAAATTCCACGCTAGTTCACTGCTTGATCTGGGCCTCAACCGTTGATATGAATTGCTTCAAGATCAACGGTCCATAAGACTCCTTCCTTCGCTCTTCTACCATATTTGTCCATATTTCTGCCACATATGACCCGAATCCCCAAATAACACCATGTCTCTACACTGATTTAGTCACCTGCTAAATTTAAAATCAGATTTGAAGTGTGATCGTCATGGTGATAACATAGGCTCCAACTGGGGATGTTATCCTCCCTATCATGTAGCAAACAAATGTAGACTCGTTGCCTTGTTCATTGGGCTACCTTCAAACGTGTGTGGGCATCCTGCTTCATCTTGGAGACTGAATCATCAAATCTTAAAACCGGCTTTTGCAAACTGCTTTCCACTGGATGTCGAAAAATTATAGCTAGGATCTAACTGTACATACTACTGGGAGTTTAAAACAATGCTTGATAAACAAGCTTATTCACACACTCCTACCTACCCTAACTGTTGAAAAAGGATCGCCAATCAAGTGAAATCATAATCCCAATGTATCCATGACAACATTCTATCCATCGTTCGTTTCTTTTGTACTTGCTTGTTCAAAAACCCTTATGTTAACGATTCATTCAAAATTTTATCTATAAGCCCAATTTAAAAAAAAATTGAAGGGTCTGGATTGTTCACTTCTCCCAAAAGGATCGCCAATGGATATTTTAAGATATGCATAAAACAGTCATCACATTTCACTCCTTCCACTACATTTTTGTTTTCAAGTGATTCAACTTGTTGACTTCTATCAAAAAACTGGCAAAATTTTTGAGAAATTTGGTAGTAAAGATTTCTTGAGTCATAAGGTAACCATGGCTGGAGAAACTCATCTGATGTAAAAGGACTCACATTTGATATAGACATTGATTTTTTGCAGTCCTCTATTATTGGTGAATTCTAATTATAAACCTTTTCCATATAATGTGTCTTGGGATCATGAATCATATGGAAGAACGTTTATTTTTCAAGAGTCAAGATAGAAGAATAAGATTCATCCACAAGTGTTCTCTCGCTGCTTGGAGTCTGCATAGGTGAAGTTTCAAAATCTCCATCCATGTCTAGGCTTTTCAGAAATAGGACCACTACATCATTTTCAATGGAAGAAAGGCAACCTTGAAATACTTTGTCTTGTTGGGAATGTTGTTGAACATCTGCATTAGTTTTAGGAGAAGAAAACCGACCTTCAACAATAATTTCTTGATCAGCTTCTTCTTTAATATGATGGTTAAGAGCAGGTTGTCACTTCGAATTTTCCAAGTAATGATCCTTCAATGCATGTGAGTGTAGTTGGTGTTCTTCAATGATAACAACCTTTTCATGTAAAATAGTACTACTGTGAATACAGTCAAAACTCCCTATTTTCTCTGAAGTCTCATGATTTTCTTTTAACCATTCAAAGGAAGAAAAACATAAGGGGAGAGAATTTTTATCTGTAAGTCCACTGCTTTTTTCACTTTCAAATTCATGCTTGGATACTTTTTGATTTGAAATGCTATTTTGTTTCAATAGTTTGAATGAGGGAAAACACAATGGAAAGGTTTTGTTACCTGACTCAAAACCTTCTTCATTTTCTCCAGTGTCATCATAGGTAAATTATCCATCTCTTTGTATTGTTGGACATGCTCACTTTCAGCTTTGTCTTCGACCAATGGTTGCACTTCTGAATTGACAAGGTTTTCTACAAAAGAAGGAATAGGGTCATCGAACACCTAAGAAGAGTGCTCCAATATCTTGTCAATTTGTTTCGTTGGTTTGGTGTGAATTTGCATCAACGCAAATTTACTTGCTTCAACAATGATTTGAGAATTCTCTTTCAAAAATTTGAATGCAGCAAAGCACAAGGGTAGAGAATTTTCTTCGGTTGATCCAATACTCTGCCCTTTGTAACTGTGATATGTAGGTTGAATTATCTCATCGTACTACTAAAAATGGAAGTCTTCAACATCACAATCCTCCTCATATTTTTCATATATAGGCAAATCAATTGTCTGTGAGATGTCATCTAACAAGAACAAATTGGGGACATCGGCATGTTCTTCAACAAACGAATACAAAAAACAATCATCTCTTTGCTCATCGTGAGATGGATCAACACCCCCTCTTTCAACAGGTGGAATATATATTTTTTGCAGAATCATTGGCATAATAAAATGCAAGAGGACCTCTGGTGTTGTCGATTCTATGTTCAGGGTCCCAATTAGCCCCTTTTCTTCCATATTCACTTTCACATTCTTGAGCATTTAGTCTCTCATTTTGAATCTATTTACATGCTTGGATGTTGTGTTGAATGTCCTGAGCATCATAGAACATTTGTTGTAAGGAATTGGATCTTCTTTCCATAAGAAGGAGAGACGAATCTGTATGGAGAGTAGTTTCATAATGGAGCATAGCAGCAGCTTCAGTGGGTCAAATTTCTTTGGGTAAATTTTGATAGATACTGGAAAACCTTATGTTGAATACAAAAATAGTTTCATTATCCTTATTTTCCAAATCATATAACTCTCTAAGTTGTAGGTCCAAAGACTTCTTATTGCCCCAAAACTTTAAAAAGACATCATTCAATTCCTCCCATGAGATAATTTCCTCTTGCTATAAATGTTTAAACCAGTCTTTGGTGTCTCCTTTCAAAGATTGAGAGAAGGCCCTCATACAAACATCATCATGTTCAATCTCAAACAAATCTATAAAATGTTCAAACCCTTAGATGTGATTTTCAACTAAGATGCCCTTAGATGTGATTTTCAACTAAGATGCTATCAGGTTCCCCATCAAACATAGGTAGGTACTCATAGTGTTTTGGAGGAACATTATGAAGGATGTGGGGTAGCTTTAAGGGTTTGTATCTATGTTGAGTCTTGGAGGGTGTTGGATCAAGTGCAGGAGATGAAATATCAATCCTGGTTTCATGAATCTCATCAACTTGGCTATGGTAATCACGTAGCCTAGATGAAATTTCTTTATCAAAATGAGTGATAAACTGAGGGGGCATTCGTGTAATTTTAAGAGGGGGATATATATTTTATGTATTTCCATGGTCATTATTTGCATGCAGTAAGAAAAGAAGAACTTACCTATCTTTTTTGAGAAAGGACCAAAGACAACTTATAAAAAATAGCAAAATGATCTGAAAAAAATCCCATTTTGAGCATTTGTTTTCTTTCATAATGCCTTCTCACACCTCAACCAAGGGGCATTGTCTTTCAGTGAAACCTCTGAATTGCATTATGTATTTGAAATTTGAGTGGATTCGCCAATGACAAATTGGGATCTGGATTATGCATTACGAGTGGAGTCGCCATTGATGTTTTGGAAGCTGGATTCTTCATTGAGAGTGGAGTCGCCAGTGAAAATTGAAATTTTTTGGATTCTTCTACCAGTGGAATCACCTTCAAACTGATTTTTTGATGTGTGGAGTTGCCATAGTAGGAATACAGCCAATATGTGCCTAAGTTTCTACCGCTCTCAGACCTTAGAACTCAACCATGTCGTTCTTCCTAGGAAAAAAGAATTCAATTTCGTCCCCAACAACGGTGCCAGAATGTTAGCACTTTGTAAATTTTGTCGCACTGATAGAAAAATGACAGAGGTAATTGTTTCAACCTACTTTAGAGCTGAAGAAATAGCCTTCTCAACTCAGAGAGGGCTCTCTCATGTCACTTGATATATCTATGGAAATCAGTGGCTAGATTTGGTTTGTTTTGGGGGGTTTTATTAAAACTGGAGAAATGAAGATAACATTTGGGCTATGGGGTCTGGAATGAACAATGCATTGTCAAAACATGAGAACTATTAAGAGGAAAAGGTTGAGGCAGTGAGGCTAAGTTTATATTTGAAAATTTGCATGGCATAAGAAGGAAGAGGAACATATAACTACATCAGAATATATCAAAATAAATACTGAATTGGTTGAGAAGAAATACACATAGTCTAAATCGCTTAAGCCAAGAGCATCGAAATGATGAATTTTGGGTTTTTTGTTTCTCCAATTTAGACAGATGAAAGTGTAAATGAGATATAAGATAACAAGAATCATGTACTATGAAAGAAACCAAGACTCATATCACCACCAGTTAGAATATTTTCGTAAATAGTCCAAAATCCTCCTTTGCATTTATATATTCATTCTAGCCCCAAAATTTACAAAAGTCTTCCTGCACAATGGGAAGGCTCCTATTTTCTCCATCCTTTCTATATCCTCGAGATAATATATATATATATAGAGGAATTACTTGTGGAATTCAAAACGTTTAGACTTCCCCATAATTCTAAAAATAGAGATAAGTTACAAAAAAAGAGTGATTTATAATAACAATTATCCGATTTTAAAGGGACCGTTAGAAACAGGTCTGTCATATCTGGGGCCCCTTTATTCAACCGCCATCTGTCCAAAATTTATTGGAATGTACTTAATCCTACCTGAGAATTCATTTCATCTTGGTGATTTCCTCTTTTAGAGCGCTCAACCAAATGAGTTGATTTTCTCCAACACTCTCCATCGTCTCAGCTCTAATTTATGTTCTCTATACTTTGCTCTGCTTCTTCTTCGCTGCCTGCTTGTAGATTTCATCTGCGTGTTCATTGATGAATAGGTCCCTCATAAAAGGGTTTAATCTGACCCCTGAATCTGATTCAATTGAGGGCTCTGTATCAAATTTGGTTGCTAATATTTGTGAAACCCACCTTTCTTTCTCACTTATTGGTAATCTTGACACATTAGTTGAGAACCCTGTTGTATTCGGCATTGTTCGATTGGCATTATCCATATATTCTGACCTTCCAGAGGCCACAATTTTGTTTCCCTTAATTCTACAGAACTCAAGAAATCGATCCAGCTCAAGATTACTCCACTTATGCATGCGATGACGATTTCCCAGAGTAGGATAAAGCTACCCATATCTGAAGACCGATAGTCCTTGAATCCTAATCATGAATTACTAACATGGAACGTTGGTTTGCAACGCTTCATCAATCTACTTCGAATGATGAACTTTTGAGTTAGTTATATGACGGCGTTTGCTTGACATGTCGGATGGGAAGTACCTGAACCAATGATGTGAGGTGATTTGACTAACCGTCACCTCCCCCCACGAGTTGTTGATTTGACACATTAAACCACGTGACATAGGGGTTGTTGAGAAAACAATTTCAAGCAAACTTCTTTTCTCCCCGATGCACCTCTAAGGGTGCCACGCGTCCACTATTAAAACCACAATGCTTTTCCCCGATCCGCCCTCGCATAATTAAGTTATGCGCTAGTTCACCGCCCGATATGGGCCTCAACCATTGATTTGGGTTGCTTCAAGATCAATGGTTCGTAAGACTCCTTCCTTCGCTCTTTCGCCATATTTTTCCATATTACCGCCACATATGACCTGAATTCCCAAATAACACCATGTCTATACACTGATTTAGTCACCTGCTAAATTTAAAATCAAATTTAAAGCGTTATTGTCATGGTGATAACAATTTCAAGACAAAATGATGGCATTAATGGGGTTGTATGCCCTTATACTCCCCAAAAATCTTTGCAAATTAACCTTGCAACCAAGAAAAGAATCAATAACAAGAGATATTCCATACCTATTCCAAGCATTAACAATATAAACCTATTTTTGACCAATAAAATCCACCATAAAGAAAGAAACAAGCCTCCACAAGATATAGTGCATCATCATCCATCCAATAGACAAATATAAACCATTAAAAGAGCAAGTGACAAGAGAAGTATTAGTGGGGTTGTATGCCCTTATACTCCCCAAAAATCTTATCAAATTAACCTTGCAACCAAGAAAAGAATCAATAACAAGAGAGATTCCTTACCTATTCCAAGAATTAACAAGATAAACCTCTTTTTGACCAAGAAAATCCACCATAAATAAATAAGCAAGCCTCCACAAGAGATAGTGCATCCTCATCCATCCAATAGCCAAAGATAAACCATTAAAAGAGCAAGTGACAAGAGATATATGCAAAATTTCCCAAGTATGGTGCAAATTTCAGCCGAGTCTCTCTCACAAAGGAGAGCTATGATTCAAATGAGATACAAATGATCTCTATTTATACAAAATGTTCTAAACATATTTTGTCCAAAAAAGTTAGGGTAAACCACAAAATAAGGCGACAACAACCCTTATTTTTCCCCTTTACACAAAATAATATTTTTTAATTCATAATTTGCACATAAGTAAAACCCTAAAGTGAGACATCATCCTTCTAGGGTGACATTTTGGCACCTTTACAAGTCATTGGGGTAGGAGATGAGTGCACTAGACATCCAAAGGCCAAGTTTCTTCAATATTACCTTCTCCTCCATGATCCAAGGATTATTTCCTTCAACCGTGCCAAGTATCCTCAACCACCACCAAAACCCTAGCCCTGATGTGACGTCAGTCCCTCCAAGGTGATGTTTTGGCCTTCTTAGGAAATTCGTTTGGGTGGTAGGGGATAGGTTAAGTCCTCCATGATGTCTTCTAGGCCTCCAAAGGAATGTATTCATCATTCGGTATGTGAGCCCTTGGAATCCAACCTGTGGGCTTCAAGCCCCATGGAAGCCCAAGCTAGGTTTGTTCTTCCAAAACTGTCCACCAGTTGGGTCCTGCAAAGACAAATGGATAGGCCCTCAAAGTATCTCAATTCAAATGCATCATGATTAGTAAATCAAATAAATAAAATATCCATCTAAGAAAGTACATCCAAACCACCTCATCAAAATAAACCAATGCTCAAAGACCCCATGCAATTTTCCAAGTTTAGGTATGGGAGGGTTGACAAAATGACCTATTGGGTGAATTGTACCTCAAGTTTAGGGGTGTTTCCCTCTAGGACCTCCTTCGAATTCATGTGTATGAGGTGTCATGACTTGGTGGGAATACTTTTGGGCATGGGTTTCATGACATATAAGGGGCTCTAGTGTCTCATCTATCGGTGCCTTTGTAGAGGGTGTGTTGCACCTTCGTTTTCAATGAAACCTTTTTCCAAACCCATTTAGAATTTTATTGGTTTAGGATGTTTCTAGGTTGAAACCAAGGTGGATCTTCTACCTAAGAATGAAAAATTGTGCCCACCCTGACTCTACCCTAGTCACATCATGCTTCCCTAAGTTGGAAACATGTTTGGGGATTCTACCTAAGAAATAAAAATAGTGCACACACATGCTCCTCCCTGGTTGGCATTTTGTTATCAATTATTCTTTTATGGGTCCCATTAGTTTCTTATGAGAAAACAATCATTGTCCTCGGGATCCATGGGTGAGCATCTATAAGGTTAATGATTGGATTTTATCTTTTTCTAACTACAAGCCTCTGGGCCTTCAACCCCTTATTCCCATGAAATGAGGGAGAACCCCTTCTTGGGTCAATACACCCGAAAATCCCAAAAGGTGAGGAGATGAGGGGATGAAGTTCTCAAAGTGACAAGTATGGTTGGGAATGGCATGATGGTTCATAAAAAGGACCTCCTAGTAGCATACCTATCCCTAAGGAAGACCCACTTACTAGGGAATAATGTCAAACACCAAGGTGAAACAAGGGAAAGAGCATAATGTCCAAGCAAATGTTACATAATCAAAAGCAGTAGTATATGAAACCAACTCAAATGCCTCAAATATTGAAATGACACTCGCCATAATACTTGACTTGTACCTCGTGGAGCAAGACCAAATGTCTTTCGAAGGCTAGCTGATGTGGTGGATATCGTCATGACGAACCTAAAACCGTGGTGGTGAGGTGGGTCTTTGTCTGTGCAAGTGGAAAATGTTGGTCAAGTTGTCTCTCGATACTCCATGTTTGTAACCTGAGGACCTTGAGACATCATCTCCTTAGTTATCCCTAGGAGTTGGGGATAACATCTGGCTCCTGCTTAGAGACATGTGCTCTCCATAGAGTGCATGAGAACCATAACATCTCATGGTGAACCTGTGCCTACACTGGAAAAAAAAAAAACACTATAAAATATAGGGTGGTTCTATCACCCTTCATCCATATACATCAAAACAAAAAAATGAAACTAATCTAGAAAAGAAAATTTTAGCATTTTTTCAAAAATTTCTAAACTAAACATGAAATCAATATGCAAGTAGAGAAGAATGAAATATGAAATGAAGCTAAATACCATGAGAAATCAAGATGCAAATGCAGGAGACCAAAATGAGCTTCCTACTTACCTAGGGTCATGGGGCCCTGAAGATCAGGTGATGTGTGATGTTAGGTGAAGTCATACAACCAGTGCGACCATCTGTTCACCATCTCATCAAAGTATCTCCCCCTATGATTAATTATGTAACACAACAAAGATAAGTCAAGCATGTAATGATCAAGAGCATAAATAGACATATAATCAATGATGAAATGAAACTCATGAATATGGGTGGGAGGGAGGAAATCATGTTGGAAAGAACATCCACAGGCCTGATCGATCCATCTCTGAATGGGACTATCATATGTAGATAATGGCTCATATTCATGACTGAAATTGACCATCTCCTCGTATTCATGTGTAGTAAGAACATAAATTAGGGCAGATTCAATTGGATCTTCAACATGTTGTGTTTTGTGGAAGTCTTATTCATCACTAAAATCATATTTCTGTGCATCATGGCACATAGGGAATTTAATCTATGACACGTTTTAGCAATATCTAGTGTCAACAGATCAGTAGGATTTTCTTCAATGTTCTATTCATTTGTAAGGGCTTGTTCTTAATCTTCACTTGAAATGTCACTGCCCCCTAAATGTTGAGAGGAGGTAAAGGATCCCAAAAAAACTTGTTGATTTCCCAAACAAGAGGAAATGGGGTAAGGAACAACCTCATGACTAGAGAAAAAATCCTTCTTCAGACTTAGGAAATGTTGCTTATTTATCTAAAAATCCCCACCAAAAGTATCAATATGAAAGTACTTATGTTTGGTAGTGTGGACCTCGGAGTGCCTCGGGCTAGCCACAACCTAGTGTATATCAAAATTTGAGCACAATGGCTGAAAATACTCACATAAGAAATATGCATCCTCAAAAGGGTACATTACAAGGGATGACTGAATATCATCCTGAGTATGCTATGACAAGTCATCCTCGAAGGGACAGAAAAAATATGTAACCATATCATCACTAAGTTTCCAAACATCTAAATCATACACACGTGAAGACCAATCCTCTGACGATGACAACTCAAACCCCTTTACTTGAGAGCTACCCTCAATGCCCTAAATGGGGTCTCTATAAAAAATGAAATGACCAAAATCCCATCTACGTCTCCCAACCTCTATGAAATCATCAATGTGTAGATCGACCATGTTAGAGAGGTTCTGCACAAGATCATATGCATCATCGAGGCTAATCGTTTCTTCATATTCTTGTGCAGGAGGAAGAAAATTTTGAACGACCTCACCCTCATCAAGAGGGAGCAAAGATAATGATGTCTCAACATGTTGCACCTCGTCAGGATTCTTCTTTCTCTTTATGTACATACCTCTCCATCGCAAGGGGATTGATCCTTAATATAGAGTGTTTTTGTTTTGGCTCCTTTCAAAAATATCTATCACATCCAATGGCTCCTATAATACTTCTTCACTTCAAAATTCATGGACTAAAGTATAAGTAATATCTTCAAAAGGATCACAACTCATCATGTTCTCTTCTTGATGTGCAGGAGGACAAAGTCCTTAGATAGGTATACCCGTCACTTTAGAGATGAAGTAATCACCTCAATGGGGGAATCTCGGTGACTCTATGGAGAAATGAGATGAAAAGCGATATCATGAGATGAATTCCCCTATAGGTCAAGTTTATATGTGGAATATGGCTTTGATGGCATGTCTAGAGAGTGGTTTAATGTTTTCAAGGCTTTGGGTACCTGCGGAAAGTGTTTGTACCTGCCCGAGACATAAGAAAATCCAAGTATGCATGAAATATGTTAAGTGGACAAGCAAGTTAATATTTTTGTCCCTATTTTCAGCAGTCAACGAAAATGCATATCATCAAACAAAAAATTAATAGAGATGTTAGATAAGATGTTAAAAGTCATGTAAACAATGCGAGAGATAAGATAGTAAACACTAGTACAACTCAAGTATAAAAGAATGAGACTTTAGCATCAATGTAAGGCGATTATAGACAAGTATTGTAGAGATATATTTGCATCCTTATAGATGTAGAAAACAAGTTATTATAGCAGAAAAATCATCCACCAAAAATCACAAGTAATCCACCCGAAAAATGCGCTAAGACTAGTAGATTATAGGGGTAAATTATTAGCATTTTTTACCGTTGAATTGTGAGTTATTTAGATATTTGTTTAGGGTTTTATGTAGCCCTAGTGGTTGTCACTTTGTTTTATTACAACAACAAGAATTCCTTGAAAAAAAATTCCTTAGAGTCCTTAGCGAGCTTTAAGCACATAGAATAAATTCCAACTTAGACAATTTCAATATCTCATGATTTCTCATATCCCAATGCAATGATTTTGTTTCTCCAATGAAAGTAGATTAGTGTATTTATCTATTGGGTTGTGGAGTCATAAAATTTAAAGATATAGTTGAGATACTTCCTTGGGGGTGTAATCCCTTTTACTCCCCAAGGCAAGCTAAACTAGCTAGGAAAAACCCTATGAGAGTATAAACCCTTTTACTCCTCCTAGTATTCATTTATGCAACAAGTTATTTCAAGAAAAAATGATTGGTTTAGTGGGGTTGTATTCCCTTATACTCCCCAAAAATCTTAGCAAATTAACCTTGCAACCAATAAAATAAGCAATAACAAGAGAGATTCCTTACCTAGTCCAAGCATTAACAAAATAAACCTCTTTTTGACCAAGAAAATCCACCATAAAGAAAGAAATAAGCCTCCACAAGAGATAGTGCATCATCATCCATCAAATAGCAAAAAATAAACCATTACAAGAGCAAGTGACAAGAGATATATGAAAATTTTCCCAACAAATTTCATCCAAGGAATCTCTCTCACAAAGGAGAGTTATGATCCAAATGAGATACAAATGATCTATATTTATACAAAATGGTCTACACATAGTTTTTCCACAAAATTTAGGGTAAATCACAAAATAAAGGGACAACAACCCTTCTTTTCCTCCTTTACACAAAATAATATTTTTTTAATTCATAATTTGTGCATAAATAAAACCCTAAAGTGAGACTTCATCCTTCTAGGGTGAAGTTTTGGCACCTTTGCAAGTCGTTGGCGTAGGAGATGAGAGCGCTAGGCCTCCAAAGGCCAATTGTCTTCAATCTAACCTTCTCCTCCATGATATGAGGCTTATTTCATTCAAACATGCCAAGTGTCCTCAACCACCACCAAAACCCTTGCCTTAATGTGACGTCAGGCCCTCAAAGGTGGAGTTTGGCCTTTTTGGGCAAGTCGTTTGGGTGGTAGGGGATAGGTTAGGTCCTCCATGATGTATTCTATGCCTCCAAAGTCATGTATTCATCATCTGACATGTGGGCCCTTGGATTCCAACCTGTCGGCTTCTAGCCCCATGGAAGCCCAAGCTAGGCTTGTTCTTCCAAAATTGTCCACCAGTTGGGTCATAGAAAGACAAATGGATACACCCTCCAAGGATCTCAAGTCAAATGCATCATGATAAGTAAATAAAATCAATAAAAGAGCCCTCTAAGCAAGTACATCCAAACCACCTCATCAAAATAAACCAATGTTCAAAGACCCTATGCAAAATGACCTATTGGGTGAATCATACCTCAAGTTTAGGGGTGTTTCCCTTGGGGACCTCCTTCTAAGTCATGTATATGAGGTTTCATGGTTGGGGGGAATACTTTTGGGCATGGGGTTCATAACATACAAGGGGCTCTAGTGTCTCATTTATGGGTTCCTTTGTATAGGGTGGGTTGCACCTTCGTTTTCAATGCAACCTTTTTCCAAACCCATTTAGCCTTTTATTATTTTAGGATGTTTCTAGGTTGAAACCAAGGTGGGGATTCTACTTAAGCATAAAAAAATGTGCCCACCTTGACTCTACTATGGTCACATCATGCTTCCCCAAGTTGGAAACATGTGTGGGGCTTCTACCTAAGCAATAAAAATAGTGCCCACACATGTTCCTCCTCGATTAGAATTTTGTTATTAGTTATTCTTTTACGAGTCCCATTAGTTTCTTATGAGAGACATTTCATTTTCCTTGGTATCCCTAGGCGAGCATATCGAAGGCTAATTATTGGATTTTATCTTTCTCCAACTAGAAACATATGGGCCTTCAACCCCTTCTTCCCATGAAATGAGGGACAACCCCTTCTTGGATCAGTACACCCAAAAATCCCAAAAGGTGAGGAGTTGAGGGGATGAAGTGTGGAAAGTGACAAGTATGGTCGAGAATGGCACGATGGCTCATAAAAAGGATCTCCCAGTAGCATACCTATCCCTAAGGGTGACCCACTTACTAGGGTGCAATGTCAAACACCAAGATAAAATAGGGAAAACAACATAATGTCCAATCAAACATTACATAATCAAAAGCAGTAATAGATGAAACCAACTCAAATGCCTCAAATATTGAAATGGCACTCACCATAATACCTTACTTATACCTCATGGAGCAAGACCCGATGTCTTCTAGAGACCAGCTAATGTGGTGGATATCGTCGTGACGAACCTAAAATTGTGGTGGTGAGGTGGGTCTCTATCTGTGCAAGTGGACATTGTTGGTGAAGTTGTCTCTCTGTACTCCATGTCTGCAATGTGAGGGCCTTGAGACATCATATCCTTAGTTATCCCTAGGATTTGGGGATAATAGTGTGTAAAAATGAAATGATCCAACCTTTATTTTTACAATTTGTGTCTCCCTTAATTTATTTGTGGGGCCACTTCTTATTTTTCCTTCAATATCTTCTTTTATTTCTTTCTGGGGTTTCTTCAATCGTTTGTCTCGTCTCCTTGGCATTTCGTCTTTACTAGAAAAGTTGTCCATGAGCCTTGTTGATGTGATCATCTCCCCAAATAAATGTCTAATCAATATAGGGATCTAATGCTGAGTAGACCCACCGCGAAGCCCCTCATCACAAGAGGTCTCTTGAGCCTACATCTTCTACATTAAACTAGACTTGTAAACAAGTCAAACTTTCCCTATAAGAAATAGATCACTCCATCTTGGAGCAGGCATGTGATAGCATCTCGAGTCTTTATCTTTCCTTTTTAAATCAGCGTAACTAAGGAGAAAGACTGCACCTAGGCCATTCACTACTAGCCAAATCAGCATGGCCCCTTGAGTGAATGTATCATTCTCCCTTGGTCAAATCAGCATGACCAATCTGGGAGAATGTCTGCTCGATGCTACTAACTAGAGAAAGATCAACGCCTTGGGCCATTCACCACTAGACAAATCAGCATGGCCCCGTTGTTGATTACATTTTTGGTCAACAGTTTCTAGCTGGCAAAGCATTGTCAGGCTCCACCTCATTTCAAACTTCTTGTAAAAAAAAAATTTATATGCACTCTCACTAAAATCAACAAGATACTTGGAGAAAATACAATCATGGTACTAAGAATGACCCTTTCCTCACTCCTCACATTGTTCATGTTGTTATATTTTGCACATTAACGCAATTATCTTTAACCCTCATATATCACTCTACCTCACCTTATCTACTTAACCTTTTAATGAAGGGAGTGAGCAAATTTTGAAAAGGATTGGTTATGACCATTTTACATCTCTTTATTAAAGCATTATTCACTTTCCCAAAATATTATACAATGTCTTTGAAGTTATGACTTTTGCTTTTACCATGCCAAAGGATAAAAATATATTCTTTTATATGGCTATGTTTATTTCACATAAGAGTTTATCCTTCCCTTTATTTCCAAATTAATCCACTCCTTGTTTTAAAGTCATTACAAATGTTCCCTACTATCATGTAAGGAATCCAATATATTATTTATTTTCCATGACCCACCTTTCCAAAATATATATTATGTCTATTTCCAATATTTTATTATTACACAAGGATATACCAAGCTCCTTTTTGAAGTCATGACTTTGGCATTATTCCCATGCCATATCATAAGCCAGAATGGTATATGTTAATCAAGAACGGATTGGATTATTCAACGAATATTTTTATTTATGGAACTAATAGATGTGGCAAGGAAACATTATATTGTTTTCTCATGTCCCCCCACGTTACAATAACCTTTGCATCGCCACATCATTTATATTTTGAATGCAGAGAAATGTGGAGAATTTTTAATGACCGGCCAATCATTTCCTTTCCCCATTTGCAACTTATACAGTGCACAA
>JZKD02S1672983.1:38037-57289 GCA_000966675.3 Picea glauca
ATTGCTTATTTACTCTGCAGTTATTGGATAATAATGCTTCATTGATATAACACTTGGATTATATGGTTAAAAGGGATTAAATTGCTCTATTACTGATTCACCCCCCCTCTCAGTATTCCAACAAAATTATTGTTCACATATTTGCCTCCATTATCTGTTCTTAACTTTTGAATTTGATGTCCAGAATGATTTTATACAAGGGCCTTGTAGGCCCAAAACTTCTCTCTTAGGTTTTAATAAATAAACCCAAGTACGTTTGGAAAATTCATCAATGAAATTTAAGAAATACTTGCACCTAGAAAAAGAAGGAGAAGAAAGTGGACCACACAAATCACTGTGAACAAGTTGCAAAGGGCCCGAGGCGTTCCAAGAGGCACGTTTGTCAAAATTATCTTGATGATGTTTGTCAAGAAAATAACCGACACAAACACCATCTCTGCATGAAATAAGAGGAAGACCAGTCACCATATTTTGATTACATATTTGTTGAAATGAGCGATAATTTAGATGACCAAACCACTCATGCAAAATTTTTCTCAAGTCATCGCTATGAGCAAAAAAAACTGATGAAAAAGATGATGACCCAAGGTTGTAAAATTTGTACAACCTGGTAATATCATCAACAATTTCAGTTGCAAGAACATGCTTAGGATATTTTAGATCCTTGATTACAACTTGGTGAGGTGAAAACTCTACGGTTTTACCTTCACCTGAATGAGTGATTATATATATACTAATAGAAGGTTACGAGAAAGACTTGGAACACATAATACATCATTGAAATCACCATTATCTACTTGAACTGTTCCAAATCCTACAACACTAAGAGATGTATCATCACCAACAAATATTTTCTTGGTGTTACATTCATTTAGAGCAAAAAATGTGTCTTTATCCTTAGCCATATGATAAGATGCTCCAGAATCAATAAGCCACTCATCGGAAGAAGAAGTAGAAGTTGTATTGAAGGAGAAACTAGAAGCAGAAAGTGCATGTCCATGAGAAGAAGAAGAAGTAGTAGAATCAATATTGATGTTCTGCTTCTTTATCGTTGCTTCTAAAGTTGTCATCTTCTTGAAACATTTGGACTCATCATGACCATCTTTATCAGAAAAGTTGCAATGTATGTCATACTTCTTATTTTTATATTTTGTTCCTTTGTCACCATTAGGAATTGAAGTTGTCTGAAAGGGTTTGGGACCCTTATGTTTATTTTTGTTATTGTTGTTATGGAAGACAACCTTGGAGAGTGTTGTCACAAGAGTTGACTCTAGGCCATGAAAGAGCCAAGTCTTAGCACATTTTTAAAAGAAATAAATCTTGTTGATCGGTCAGCCATAGGAGGCTTCTAGAACCAGGTCCAAAATAGTCATTCCACTCATTTATAGATCAGAAACAAAAGACATGACCTCGTTTGTCTAATTCATTTTAAAATATCATGAGGATGGATAGCAGATAGGGATGAACAAAACTGAAAGAAAAATCCAAGCATCTGGTCTTTCTTTCAATAGAAGAAATAACACTGAAACTTCAAATATCTAAACGCAGGTCTTGTCTCACTCATAGAAAGACAGAGGAAAGGTTGCGAACAAATAAAACTTGTAAATGAGGAAAAAACGATTAAGGCGCATGTCTTGTTCTACTCACGACAAAACAAAGGAAAAACTTCACATTAAAGGATGCTTCAAAATAGCTACAGTAGAGGTTGTACTGAATTGTAACCATTACAAGATGAAGTAACGAACATCAGGCAGAAAAAACAATGATGAAAACTTCAGAAACGATAATACTGGAAGAAAACGGAATCAGACAGCGACAAAGTATAGAATCTCTTGAACTCCACTATATATTTGATAAAAAAAATACATTACAAACCCAGCCTGTGAAAGGCTACCGGGCTCCCGTCTTTCTCTATTACATACAACAATCATTTAAAAGAAAAAATCTAAGAACAAATCTCTTTGCGTTCCGGGAATCCGAAACGGTTCGCCTTCATGGAAAACTGAGACTGCCAGGTGCCTCTGCCAGCACTTTGAACCGTTACTAGTCATTTAACATGTGGGTAGGGATTTCTGCGTGTAATCCATGAGTTAGATTTTTCCTTTAACACTGGGTGTCATCCTGCCAGCATTGGGGGTCTCCGCAACCTTCAGACGTTGGATATCTAGAACAATTCCTTGAGCAGTCATTTGCCACAACCAAAAGAAATTCCACATCATCTTTAATAATTTCTTCCTGAATCTCAGGTTCTAATATTTCCTCCAGCTTGCTCAATGCACTGGCGTTCATCACTTCTATTCGGCTTGTGATCCTCAGAAAGAGGAATGGCTTCACCAACTTTTAAAATCACTGCTCGTGATTCTCCCACATTAGCAGCATACGAGCAATCTCCTACTAACACTGCAGTCGAAGCTATTGAACCATCATCTCTGTAAATACTAGTTTATGCCTTTAAGAATTCAACATCAGTTTGCTAATAGGTTTCAGTTATAGACATCTGGTGTTAGAACTATGCACGCACAAAAACCAGCTTGGTGTCTGTTGCAAATTTTGATGATTTATCAAATTCTCAAAAGGTGTTGCTTCAAATATTCAGCAGCACGAGAACCATCGTGGCCATCAAAAACACCAAATAAGACAACCATCTGAGGTGCTTCAGACTGTGAAAATCATTGAAGCGAGCATCTCTTTTGTACTCTGCACGACCTCCCGTTAGATCACACAGAGATTTTCTGGGCTGTGGTGTTGGCTGCCAAGCTTTCCAACACTTTTCCATTTTCAGATACTGCAACGATGTGAGCGTAGAGATCCCACAAGGAATGCATTTCACTCCTTGACAGAAACTCAGCTACAAATATATCAAACCTGTCATTTTATGTAACTTATAAGGCAACTCACTCAGCTGGCCGCAGTGGGACAAATCCAGTATCTGGAGTTTCTTCAAACGTGTTATTGAATCAGGCAGTTTCGTTATCGGCGCTTGTGCTAGACGACGGAACACCAATTGCTTCAACGCTCCAAAGCTATCAGATAATGATTTGATGGAAGTTCCTCCCAAATCCAGGACTCTAATAGATGTGAGAGTCCTCATAACCCTCGACGAAATATCCTCTATTTTCTCTCAGACGACAACATCGCCCGGACATCCTGACCTTCGAATTAATTAGGGATTGATTTAAATTTGTTCTCCATCAGAGAAATCCTGCCTTCGCCTATGAAATATTTCACAGGGGAGACCTCCAAAGCTTTGCTTGCTCTGAAACAACAATTTTCTTTCTTCTCGGTAATTTGCAGTGCCAGATCGTGTAACACCTCGTGCATAGAACAAGCCACTACCTGTCCGTTGGCGTCCTAGCTTCAATCAGATATCGATCCAATAAAAAGTTGATGTGAGTCCTTCCAATTTCAAATGGATCTTTACCTTCTTCCGTCGGAAGGAGGCCGCAAATTTATCACATTTTCCACATACATATCCTCATTCTCTTTGAAATCACCGATGTAGAGAAAGCAAAGCTGCAAAGAAAAAAGTTGCGGGGTGCACGGAGCGTCGTAACTCAATCTCAGTCGATCATAGAGTTTCTTCTCTACTCGAGGGTCGAGTTTATCAGCATTTCAAAGTTTTCTTAATGCCACCTGTTGCCATTGATAGCTCCGAGAGAGCGTGGGTTCAAATATTTGAGGTCATAGTCCACAGAATAAGGAAATCCTGAGCAGGTCGATAAAAAATGAGCGTTGTTTTCTCAGAGATATCACAACCGTTTCTAACCCGTTCTGTCGCTCGAGCCTCGCCGAGAATTCTGTCACGCCTCAGACTATGGCCAACGGTCACACTACCATTTTCATTTTACGGATATTATTAATGTCGATGCCTCCAGGAGGAATCTTTGACACTGCCAAACGGCGGATCCTGCGGGATTTCTCCTATGCAAGAACCTTCTAGTTACCCTACTGTTACTCAACCGACGCGGATAGACCCTACGGTAGGTTATAGTTCTTCCATTCATTGTCCTGCACCACGATGGCCTCCCACCTCGTAACCTCTTTTTTGCACTGATTTTCATAAGCGCAAAATCTGTTGCCTTGACTCAAGATGGTAGGGTTTACACTTTCATTGATGCAACTGTTACCTTCATGGTCACGTCGTCAGCATAGGTGTCATTATCGTTTGTCCCATAATCGTCTAGTAATTGCTCCAATTGATTTGGCTGAAGGTCGAGCTCGCCTCCCTTCATGAACTCCAAATCGACTATGATGTGCTCCTGTCCTCCTGGGATCAATATCACCAACACCACGAACCCATGACACCCTATTCCCACGAAGACCACCATATCTTGCACGAACCCCATCCTTAACTGATCGTTCCTTTTGCTGAGGTTTTTGAAGAGTTTTCAGAGTAACCTTGTCATCTTCTCCATTTAGATCATTCTTATTTACTCCTTCAATGCAGTCCATTGCTGCTTCACGAGTTTTAAAACAAATGAACCCAAGATCCTTTCGCTTAGCTGTAGGCATATTTCGTGCCAATTCCACTTGTTCAATTTCACCAAAACTCTTAAATATCTCCTGAACTCGCTCTTCATCCCAAGGAGGTGACAATCCATCAACAAAAATAGACTTTACCTGGGCCATAACTTCCTCATCCGGCTCAATCAAAACTCCACGAATATCCAAGTCCATGGTTCCAAGTCGCTTATTTAGGGATTCATTCCACATGTTGGCAGCATAATTCGGTTGCACTCGAGTCCACATAGCCATGATAGAGAGAACCAAATGGGTATCCAAGGGTGGGGGATAGTTGTCTGTTATGGTATCAATCTAGCTGAAGATCATGTTATGGTAACCATGGGGTTTGCCTGACATGTTTTGTGCATAATCCCATGCTGCAGTGGCATTGAACTTTGCACACAAATTAGGGTCCAGAGGAAGGAGTGCAATCGGTGGATTAGATGAATCCTTGAGTTCAAGCTCCCGCCATTCCTCCCATGGAATTACAACAATAATTTCCTCACCCTTTTCATTTTCATGCCCAGATTATACAACCCAAAGGTTTCCTTTATCATCCTTTAAACATACTGCACTATGACCTGCATATGCTCCGGTCACCCACTTCTCTAAAATCTCAAAGGCACCCCACCGTCCACGAATCTTTGAGACAGCCAAAAAATCCCCAGAATGAATATCATCTGGGTTAATATTTGCAATCCAGGGCCGAGGATGCTGTTCAAATGATGCCCCCATATGATTCTTAAGAAATTCAATATTTGCATTCTGACCCCAACCAAAATTTGAGAACAAAGGCAAGACATCCCACAGAGCTAACAATGTTCCCAACATTCTTGATGGCATAAGGAACATAGACATTCCATTTTTCTTTACATATTCAAGTTCTGCTGGTTCTTCCCATGCTTCAATGTTCAATGTGTGCTCCCTTGCAATAAAATAGTAATCCCATGTCACTCTAAAAGGGGTAGCAAAGACATAAAGGTCCATGCATGTCCAGCTGTGTGCATTGCTAGTCTTGTCAATGATCGTTTGGGCAGCACAGTCGATTTTAATATCTGTTACAACATCGGCTCCAACTAGGGATGGCATTTTCTCGTAAAGCGACAAGAACAGTAGACCAGGTGCCTCCATCCATATCAAATCATGAATGCCCTCACTTGACTTGCATCTTTGCGGAACAAAAAACTGTTTATTCATCCGTTGGGCTATGGAGTTGTAATGCTTTAAAACAAAACCATACTGGATTAAAAAATGAACTGAAAAACATATTGAAAACCATTGATGTAATCTAATGCTTGAAGTCAAGCTTATTTATATACATCACCTACTCTAAATATTGAAAAATTTTCACTGAATCAAATGATACGAAAATGCCAGTGAAGCCAATCCAATAATTGCCTACTTCTTTGAAACTTTCTCACACTTTCTTCGAGCAGGCTGAAGAAGGAAACCGAAAATTTCCATTTGACCTATTGGTGATCATGGAATTTCCAACCTTTCATCAATCCTTGTGACCAAATATTCATGACATAGCATATTCCTCCATTAAATGAATCCAACAGATCAACAAAAGGGTCTCAGAAAGACATATCATACTCAGGTTTTAAAACATCCAGGACTACTCTATGCTCTGATTTATGAAGCTCAGGATCATTAAACATGGCAACCATATCTTTTTCATGAAACAAAGTAGAGTCTAAAATCTGATCTTCCTGTAAAATTCCACGAAGCACATGACTGTCACCATGTAAAAATAGGTTTACCTCTTCAGGAATGGAAGGAGTTTGACACTCTTCTCCAAGACTATGTGAAAGTAGTAAATCTGTGTGAGTAGGGGCTGCAAAATAGTTGTGTAAGGGCATACCCTCCTCTTCCTTAGTTAAAGGAGAAGGTGGTCTCTGTATCTTCTGAATGAAACAACCATCATTCCTTTCTATCTCTTTGGCAGGTTGACCGTGATGCCGAATCTCTTCTTCTTGAGTAATTTCACCAGATTTAGCATCTTTATGAGCCAACTCTTCCTCATACTGCTCATCTTCATCAACCTGAGAAAATCCTATTTTTTCTTCCTCCTCCTCAAGAGGACTTGTATCACAACAATCTTCAAAAAGGATTTCAGCAGAATATATCCTCTTACAATGTTGATGAAAAAGTGTGTGAAAACATTTCAATGAAGGAATACTGGAATGGGGTAAAGACTTATACCAGAGTCTAGCATCTTTTTCCAATGAAAACATAAACAATTTCATGAGGACATCTTCATGATGTACATTTAATTCTTCCATGAGCTTGTGGAATTCAAACAAATGTTGACCAGGATTGTCATCCTCATCTTCTATAAATTTAGGAAGAATATCCCCCCAGATTGTAATGTCAGGAACAATGTTTGGAAAGCCATAAACATTTGCAAAGTCCAGAGGAGCAAACCTTGCAGCAATTCGAGCAGCGAACGAGTTCGACATTTGAGACCAGTGGAGTCGCCAACAAAATCATGTAGATTCTACGAACCAAGGAGTCGCCAGGTGAATGATCACAACCAATTGAATGTCTATCCCTTGTTCACCATCAAGAGATAGATCTTAACTTTGTCGTATCCTAGGGAAGATAACCTCGTCCTCCGTCCCCAACAGCGATGCCAGAAAATGTTGTCGCAAGAGTTGAATCTAGGCCATGAAAGATCCAAGTCTTAGCACATTTTTAAAAGAAATAAATCTTGTTGATCAGTTAGCCATAGGAGGTGTTGTTCCTGAGTCTGTACTTAAGGCTCAAAAGAACAATGTCAAGGCATCCGAAAGTGGTTAGGGTAAGGAGAAGGGAAAATGTCAACCTTCGGAGAAAGAGTCTAAGGGAGATTTCTTCGTTGAGGTTGTCTGGCTCCGAACTGCTCCTGAATAGTTATGTCACGTTCAATGGCTGCCCATGATTGTTCAAGCTCGGCCCGGTTAGTGGCTGTTTTAAGGATAGTGTTTAAGAGGTTTAAGGCGATGAGCATTTGGTTCAATAATCCGGGTTCAACGTTAGGTTGAGTTGGTGTAGGAACTGTCATGGGGGAACAATACAGGTAAGAGAACTATTAAGAAATATTTGAGTGCTGTCTTAGTTAAGTTTTATAAAAGAGAATTCACGACTGCAGTATTAACGATGTATGCGAATCTAAGGCTCGTTCCCGTAACTGTATTATATTTTAATCAAAGGGGCGAGATGGGGGAAAAAAATTAAGCCGTTTACAATGTTAGGTTCCTACTAGGGAAAAATCTTATGAAGTAAACGAAAGAAGAAAATATTTAAGGAAATAACCGCTGTAGCAAAAAATGCATGTAGAATTCCGAAACTGCAAATTGGTCTTACACAGTTGATAGCTGGTGCAGAGGAAAGGCAATAAACAATTATAGAAAAACCAAATTTATTCGTTATAGTAGTGGTAGTACTAAAGTATAACGAAGCACATCAATTACGAATATGAATTGAAAATGAAAAATGAGGAACAAGAAAGAAAACTTGTAATACAGCAGTGACTAAATTGAGAATCTCGGATCTGCTGGTATTAAATCTCAATGCAAAAACTTTATTACAAAATCTCAAAAAGGGTCCAGCCCTGTTTATTTCTCTCTGGGGTATATTTATATAATTTCTACAAAGCAGGTAGAATCTCAATGGTCGCAAAAATTTCAGTTATGACAGAGGAGAGAGAAATCGTGCCATCTCCCCTATTCTGTCTTCATCTAGTGCCAGGTGCTCGTCTTCGCGCTACCTCGGTGCAGGCGATACATATTTCCACGAGTTGAGATACGAGCTGTGAAGGTTCTGCTTGACAGCTGGCCTCGACGAAGTAACATTCTCGGGCTAACTGCTGCATCTTGTCCCCCATTTATGCATCAATGATGTCAAGGGCACTTAGTTGTGCGCTGGGCTGGATAGAGTGCTTGTCAACTCGAGCCATGTCCACCCTATCCATCTGAGAGATATCGACCGAATCTCTCTCATCCTTCTCTTTCAGATCAAGCGAGATCTTTTCTACATTCATTTGCATTAATGTTTCTGCGTCGCCTCCACTGTCCATACCCAACAGCTCGCCCTCTATAGAATTGAAGGCTTCTTCTAATGAATTGGTCACTTTTTGGGCCTGTTCCTTGCCCAGGGCAATGTTATGCTCCCAATCCTTCAACAGAATGTTACCTCTAGTTTGTTCTGGGAGGGTGAGTCCAGGAGAACCTGCCGAAAATCTGTTGTTCGTGGCTATCACCGCCTCCTGGAAGGTGACCCGAGCCACATCTACATCTCTCTCTCTAACAGTCAGGTTCTCGGAAACCCGATGCATCAACAGACAATCCTCTCGGATTGTTCCCACTTTGGCGAGCAAACTCTGTTGTGCAAAAGAGATCCTGCTACGAATCTCGATCGCTCAGGATTTAAACCCCTCGACATCGTTCACCCTGCTTTCAGCGATCTCTACCTGAACCTGCAGCTTTGCAATCAGAGTCCTCTATTGACCCGCCTGTATCCGACCGTCTCGGATCACTAGATGAGCTTGCTCCAGCTTGGATTTGAGCATTTCTATTTCATTTTTATCAGCTATTCGGGCCAGTTCTATCTCCCCGCTCACCTGACCTTTAGCGCTTTCTGTGGCCGAAGCTACTCTGGCTTCGAGAGTCTTGATCAGGAGATTCTTCCTTTTGAGCTAGTTTTTTAACACTCCGACCGAAAATTGATTCGCCGATGCATATGCCCCTAGCGTTCCTGCGATCTCCGTGGTGAATTACTCATTCTTTTTGTTCTTTCCATTGGTCATAACCTTGAAATTTTTTGCAGTCGATTCTCCCTCCTGGTAGAACTCCCTTTTCACCACCGCTTTTCTCTTTTTGTCAAAGAAGAACTCGTTTGGAGGAAGTTCTTCTGCTCTGACAGGCCTCAGTTCCTCATTGGAAATACATCCTTCTTCTATATTTCCTTGCGTCGACTGCAAGGGGGTGACATAAGTGATGGGTTCCCCGATTTGTTTCGCTGCCTTTCCTGGGGTGACGACCGGGCCCTGCTTCTTCGGAGGTTCAGGGGTCTTTGACTCAGTTTCCGGATTCTGTGTCTCTGCTTCGGGTTTCTTCGTTTGCTTCCCCTCGTCCTGGATTTTTCCCGAGCCAGGAGTTGCATCTTTGGGGCCTTCATCATCCTTCGGTTTCATCTCAGAAACGCCCGGGCTCCCTCCTCGCAGCACAGTGGGAAGACAACTTCGTCTGTGTTCCTGAAATTTCAATACAGAGTCTGTGTCTTCGGGTGCTAAAGATCAGATCCAATCTAGAACTTCCTCATAAGACCTCGCCCCTCGGAAAATGTCGTCCTGGGGTGAAAACTCATGTTCAAGCCTCTTTAGCCCACAATTAGCTAAATGGTTGCTCACAATTTTCTAGGGATCATGTTTTTTATACTCGATGGAGACCAAACTCAGGTCTTCCAGGGCTGCAGCCTCGACTTTGGCATGCCCGAAATCCAATAAAGAATAAGAATTTAGCCGAACGAGAAAAAATGGCCACACCTTCTTTGGAGATGCTTTGAGTTCTTTACTCACCCCACCAATCACTGTTTGTCGGGAAATCTCACGACAAGCTATCTTGTCGAGAATGAATAGCGGTAGTGCAAGTGGGGGAACAACAACTCCAAACACTCTGAAGTAGGAGAACTCTTCCTCCACGTACCAGTCCTCTATACCACTCAGATTTGCAGAAATGCTGTCCGAGATATGAGGTGGCAGGTGACCAAAAATAGCGATGTGCAGGGGCACCATCACCCAGTTGAATATTTCGTAAATGAATTTGTATGCTTTATTCTCCCACAGTTTTTTGTGATACTTATGTACGGGTTTTTCTTGGACTGGATTCCAAGCCCATCTCATCAAAGGGAATGGTGTCATGGAACATACCACGTCCAAAATATATGCAGACATGAAAAATGAGGATGGTCTCCCACTTGCCTTCTGCTCCCGATACTCTATGACCCGGTTGGCCAAGCTGTCTGAGAGTATCTTTGCCCAATTAAATGAGCAACCTTTTGCGACCCGAAACATGAGAGTCACCCACACAATGTAGAAATGCGATGTGTCCTCTCTTCCGAATAGTCGGCATGTCATCATCGCCACATACTTATACTGTGGCTCTAGCGAAGCGATTGAATAAATGCCCTGGTCATTTGCTCTGAATTTCGCGGAGCGCGAAACCCAATCCTTTATCAAACCGGGCATGGTTTTGTCATATTGAGTGCACTCCTTCTCTTTGAATTCCTCCATGAATTCAGCACCATACGTATATTCATATGTCGCCGGGAGCTTATACATGGTTTGGATATGCTCCGCTCTAAAAGTCCCGACCGTGACTCGCTGGTCGTTCATGATAGTTCTGGTGGGTAAGTCTATGTGATCCAACGCCCATCGGATCATATCATAATATGGAAGAAACCGTGGTCTGGTTGCTACCCTATGCATTCCAGATTGAACAACTATCTTGTATTTAGTGTTTAGGTCATCCTTTTCATTGTCGTCGGATTCTGAATAATTCACCAACTCAGATTGCAGAATATCTGAAACAAATGACCAACTAGGGACCGAGTCGACACTCCGAGGCGAAGTGTCGGAGACATTGTCCGAGCTTTGACCTGCAACCTCAACATTCGCCTTTGCTGCTTTCCGTGGAGCCATAGCTGAAGCTTGCGTTTTCTCCCTTCTGCGATAGAACTGCGTATACAGGCAGAAATTAGTTCACTTGGAAAATGACGAGCTCTGCGTGCTTATGAAAATGCTTTCCTTATAATAAAATGAAACTCTTATATATATTGAAGCTTCGGTACTTTTCGAAATAAGCCTATCAAATCGTAATTAGAAACAAATTTATTGCGTAAAATCCGATCTTATATTCGTGGATTCACCCTAATTCTCCATTAATGTCATCAATTTTTGGCGGTTTGACAGTCAGTCGGAGTAGGGGGAGAGATGGCTACCTCGGGAAACGTGCAAGCCTCGGGGTACGAGATATATCTTGCCTTATCTTAAATTATCAAATTTTACCACCTTTCATCAATTCCTCGCTGTTCTCTACTTCGTGTATTTTCTTTTAACATTTTGAGTCCTCAACTCGAGAGATCGCGAGGACCGACCTTGGCTTAATTAACTGTAATCGCGATTGGAGCATCATTAATTTATAATCCATTTATTTTCCATATCGCAACTTGGAATGTCGAAGGAAAGTCTCTGGGAGATTAGTATGCCGAGTCGTGAAACCGCGAGATGGCGATAATTAAGACTCAATTAAGGGGAAGAAAATCTTAGATTAGGCGATTAATTAGTCTTGCAATAATTACGTCGCGACTTCGTGAGTCGGGGTTTTAAACGCCATAACTTTCGAAAATATAGTGCCAAGTGGCTAAACGCCGAGAAGCAATTTAACCATGGTTAGCTTTTTGCCTTTAATCCTTGACCAGGTTTATCCCAAAAGTACCTCATGTTCTCGGCTCTCGGGGCTGTAAAAATAAAAACTTGGGTTTGACGAACGCCGAGGCGCGAAACCCCGACGGCGTCTAATCATGAGTCAAAATATTTTACCCTAGTTAATGTCTTGGGAGAAAATTTGAAACGACTTCGCCGTTTCGTGACTCGGGAAGTGTGAACTTATGGATTAAAGTACCCGACTTGCGAGATCCCGAAGCAAACAAAAAGGAGAGAACATCCTTACAAACGTGGGCTTGTTTCATGAGTAGAGAAGCATTGCTGCTCTCACGACCAGGTTTCAGAGGTCTCATCATCTCGGAAGGAAAAAAGAAAATCAACTTTTAGATTTCAATTATCGAATTGAAAATTGTGACAGGCCGAAAAACAAAGGCGGATCCAACATAGGCTCCAACTAGGGATCCCGCCTTCCTGTGAGGTGGGAAGAACAGTAGACCAAGTGCTAATATTGGGTAAATGGAGTCAAAAATCTCAATCCTGCGAAAAATTCCAAGGAAAAAGGATCGAAGGGGGGAAAAGACTTCGTTTTTAGCTCGAGAATTTTTTCAAAATCAGATACTCTTTCTAAGCACAGCTGTAGTCCCTTTCACAATTTTCCCTTTCCCACTACTAACTTTGGGTATGTTTTAAGACAGTCGAAACGACCCTAGGAGACTCAACAGATCTTGTGGCTCTTGGCTTGCATCAAAGAATGAAATTACATAATTTTTGAACCGGGAAGTCCCGTCTGAACTCGGGATGTGGATCAGGTTTTCAGAAAGCATTGGTTACCAGAGTAGAGTGATATTCATGTATAACAACCTTACAAATATCTCAGACATTGCTTCACTTCCAGCGAGCTTGTTTAGTACCCCGGTGAAGTTATCTATCCCCTTTTACTGAATTTCCTTTCACCACTTCGGAAAATATTTATGCATTTAAATGCTAAGACGAGGGCAATCATTTCTGAATTTCCTTTCATCGTCTTCCTGGACTAGGTGGGGGAAATCATTTCTGAATTTCCTTTCATCACCCGTCTTATAATTTATTTTTTCAGCGTGAAGATGGGGGCAATCAGTTTGTATCAGGACTGATATCTGTGTAATATTTTGCATCAGAGGTCTGTCAACTTATTTTGATTACTCGATACCAATCTTCCCTTGACCTTCACAACACCTTCGTTCTTAGGGAGGCAGGGAAAATAAATTTTTAAGGGGCATCCTGTTTGAGCAAGCTTTGATTCTTCTGACGCTGTTGAAAAACCTAGGAAAGTTAGGATCGCTCTCAACGTTCCTTCACTTAGCAGGAGATCAAGTAGTTGTGAAGACCCATTTTCCTATTAAGATCTGTTTTGAAAGATACGAGGTTTAAAACGAAAAAAATTTATCCCTTCGCCATGAATCAGGAAGATGGTGACTTGCTAAAAGTTAGACCTTAAGATAGATAGGATACCAGGCAATGATTCATTGACTGAAAATACAGAACGTCAAGACGGTTCAAGACTGGCTCTTGTCGATGTCTTTGGGAACGGTTACTTTTGACTGACTGTTCTTAGTTTTAGTGTATCATTCAAACCAATTTAAATAAAAGGTTATCAAGCCAAGCAATAATATTGCTATCTAACAATTTAGCCGATATTGCAAACTTGAATGATGTTACCTTGGTTTAATTTCGACAGTATTTCATATCAAGTGTATTGAGAAAACCCACCTTTACCTTTTGATTTCAATTTCTTTGTGCACTATGAAACTACTTTTTGGGTATCACCTGTTTCATGCCGATTTATTTCTGATACTGCTTTGTGAATTACTCCTCCTGCTAGCTCGTAAGCGGCTGGAATCCTGTAAAAAGAAAACACAAATTTTATTCAAAATATGCCTAAAAATTATGAACAGAAGAGAACATAAAGTCCAAAGGGAAATAAAAATGCATGTATATACAAACCATTTTATTTTATTATTATTATATATATATATATATATATATATATATATATATATATATATATTGAAAAATTTGCGACTGCTATGTCATGTAATGTTTCAGATATCGCCCGTTGACAGGGGCGCTGAGGACTTCTCCGTCGATGTTTTCCAGCAGGAAATAATTTTCTCCTACTGGAGCCGAAACCCTGAATGGTTTATACCAGAGGTGGTCGAATTTACTATGCTTCGCTGCTTCTTCCCTTCTTGCATCCCATCTTAGCACCAAATCACCTGGAGAGAATTCTCGATCCTTCACTTTTCGGTCGAACAGTGATTTCATGTCATCCTGGCACCGTTGCATCTTTTCGTCAACCTCGGTTCTCTGTTGTTGGACCTCAATCAACTGATTTATTCTCTTGGTCACAGGATTGGATTCTTCGTTTTGGTCTTGCCACAACTTCATTACCGGTAGCGCCAGGTTTATGGGTAGAACGACATCTGTCCCATAGACCATTTGAAAAGGTGAAACGCCGATAGATCTTTTCGTGCTTATGCGGTTTTCCCACAATGCGTATTTTAAATGTACATGCCAAGACCTCTTGTTCTCATCCAATACCTTCTTGATAATGTTTACCAGGCTCTTATTCGATGACTCGGCCAACCCGTTCCCTTGGGGGTAGTATGCAGTGGAATTTCTGAGAATGATGTTGTATTTCTGACAAAAACTGATCATAGCCATAGACTTAAATGCTTGGGTGTTGTCAGTAACTATCTTTCGGGGACAACCGAATCTCGACAAAATATTTTCCTCCAAGAAGTCGATTACCACTGAGTCTATTGCCTTCTTGGTTGGAATGGCTTCAACCCATTTAGTAAAGTAATCCGTGGTTGTTAAGATCCACCTATGCTGAGCACTGGAATGAGGATTGATCTCACCTATGAAGTCCAGACCCCATTGTTGAAATGGAGACTCTGTTTTGACTGGAACGAGTGGTAGTGCAGGGATTTTCCTCATAATCAAAGTAGGTGTCAAGATCTCTAATCCAATCCAACAACTCTTCTGCATCCAGATTTCCTTCATAAGTCGAAATGTCCATCTTTGTCTTTGAACTCATCCGGGCGATAACTTTCATTAATCACTCATTTACTGCATCTTCCGCTGAGATTTCTCCTGCTCCCTATCCAGCGTCACCTTCATCCTCAGATTCATTGGTATCTCCTGCATCAGCTTTGCGCCTTTGCTTTACTCCCATATCCACAATCATGGAGTGTAATTCCTGCAATTGTCTTTCTACTTCCAGATTCTGCCCTGGCCTACCTCTTTCTTGGGACAATTCCCTTTCCCCCTCTGGATCGGGTGATTGTCTATCTCTCCTCCGTGGTGGCATAGTGAATTTTCTCTTCTACCCTATTACAGAAAACAAAGAGATTTTCTCGCTCTGATACCACTTGATGCAAACGCGCCAACCAGGACACGTCTGCTCCACCAGGACCTTCTTTTCCCTTAGGCCCGAAGAACTGAAACGCTCTCCAAATCCCTTATCGGGACTTTTCTCTACCCACAAAACTATCCTTATGACTCCCCTGTATTATATCGGGAAGTCGGACCTCGCGGGATCGCGAGTCCTGCACTCATGTAAATCGGATATTACAAAACCCCGAACCCCGATGGAGTGTCCACGTCACACCTTCCTTGTCTCCTGTCAGGAATTTCCCTATCGAGAAATCGACATATGCGATGTCGCGGTTCACGGACACCACGAATCCCCGAACCCCGAGCCCCGACGCCACTTGTCCTCTGTCCCCGGCAAATGCCTGGGGCCCACGCTCCCGTATTGATCAGGAAATCGCGTGTCGGGAATTCATGATTCCTGATGCACTGTGTCACAGACCTTTCCAAATCCCGAACCCCGAATTGCGATGCCACTTGTCGTCACCTCAGGGAAAGACCTAATCCTCCGACAGTTTCCCTCCACTCTGCGCTATCGGGAAATCACAGATCGCGATTTCAACCTATGCAATGCACTTGACTCCGAAAATCCTGAAATGCCGAATCCCGACTCCTCGGGATCTCTCACCACGTGTTCCTCCGATCATGTCAGGAAATCGCCGGTCGCGATTTCAGTTTGCAAGTGTTTTTCACTCCGAGAAACCCCGATGCCTCCAAACACCGACTTTCTCAGATCTCTTGCCACATGTCCTCGCTAATGGACGGTTCTGATCGCCCATCGGAATATCGCGGATCGTGATTCCAACCTTCGTAAGTCCTATGTCCTCGAAAATCCTGAATTCCCGATGGACTGAACCCCGACTCTGCTCTTGATGTTGACATGTATCCCCTTGAGATCAATGGCTGGGATCCTTTCGGGAAATCGCGAGTCGCGACTTCGTTCTACATGAGTTTTAGGACCATGGAAACTCCGATATTCTGATGAGCCAAATCCCGATAACTCCTCCTCTGCTCGCTGAGGCTTAAACCCTGCGCAACTCCGCACGATCTGACGGCTGGCGGGATTTCGTGAATCTCTTCGGCAAATCCTGACCGTCGATTCCTCCCTCTCGAGGATCTCCTGAGAACGGTTAAGTGTTCCTTTTCAACACTTGTTTTCTGACGTCTACGCTTGCAGCTCCAGATCGAACCCTCCTTGGCACAACTCTTGTGCTTTCTTTCGACTAGGTCACGAAGGTACTAAACCTCCTGAGTTTTTCCACTCTGATTCCTCCAAGGAAAACTCGCATGCACTCTTCGTGCTCGGCTTTCAACAGCTCCCTGAGTGTTGAGTCTTTCAGACTCTGTGTACCTCCACCAACAGTAGTCTCTGTCTTCTTTTTCTCAGCTTAACAACTGAGACCTCTGACTCCGCCTGTGCGCTCTTCACACGGCTTCCACAACAACCTTATGACTCATGGACGAAGGAGAATAAGCGTTTAACTTCTGAGCCTTCATCAACGCACTCTATGCAGATGAATTCAACTGCACTCTATGCAGGAATGTCCTGACTCAGACAGAGAAACAATTGAAACTAATTCTCTTCTCTCAGACTTCAGTTTAAACCCTAAAATCACATGCACAACATATTCAAAGAAAATGCATAACCAGAAACAAACATTCATAAGCACATGAACAATACACACAACGAAACAACACCAGGCATGGGTTTGAATCAGAATTTCATTCTATTAATTCAACACTGTACATGGGTGTTCTTCACAAAGTTCTCTGCTTGCTCCTCTCTTCTGAATGCTTTTGAATCAATGTGAATAATATACAAAGGAGGGTGTCTATATCCATTTTCCCTCTCGAACTCTAAACTGTCTAATCTAGACTTAAACATCTATCTACCTGCATTAACTAGATTAAATTCCTCCTATCTAATTCAGACAAGAGCGTAAGGCTCGAGGTATGATACAACATACAAAAGGCGTTCTTTCATAAATGGTGCATTTATACATTGGCGCATTCCCTTGTTTGAAAATTCAGAAAGTTTCGGCTGGTCTTGTCCAGCTGTTGTTGTCTTTCATGCTGCCTCGCTTGTCATGGGCGATGCTTCTGCATCATACTCCTCGGCTTTGAAAATATTCATGGGATCCTGTCCATGAGCTCCTGTACGGTCTGTCCATGCTTTTGGATAACTGCTTCTGTCTCCCGGCTGGCATCTTCCACTAGATGATTTTTCCATTTCACCAGATACTCGAAGTATTGCTTCCGTCTGGTTTTTTTGTTGACTCTCTTGTCAAGTATGCACTCCATCCGTGGCCTTTCTGCAATTGGCATCTGCTTCTGCCACTGGATCTCTGGCTGCTCATCATTTCCAGTTCCTTCTTCCTCAGCCTTATATGGATATAAGTCTGAAACATTGAATGTCGGAGATATTCCGATGTCATCCGACAATTCAATCTCATAAGCATTTTCTCCCAATTTCTTCAGGACTCTGCACGACCCAATTTTCTTCATTTTCAGTTTCTTGTATGTTCCCCTTGGGAACCTTTCTGTCCTCAGATGTGCCAGAACTAGATCACCAACTTTGAATTGAAGTTGTCTCCTATGCTGATATGCTCTGCACTTGTATTCCTGGTTTGTTTCAAGCAATCGCTGCTTCACTCTGCTGTGAAGTTCTTCCATTGCTTCTACGAATTCTTCAGCGCTTGCGCTCTTAGTCATTATCTGTTCTGAGTCCCTCAGTTCAGATACCCCTCTCGGCTGCCTGCCATAAACAGTTTCAATTGGGCTTTTTCCTGTGCTCCTGTTCACCGAATCATTGTACGCAAACTCCGCCTGTGGCAACACATTGTCCCAGCTGCTATGGTGCCCTGTCACCAAGCTTCTTACTAAATCTCCTAAGATTCTGTTTACCACCTCTGTTTTCCCATCCGTATGGGGATGATAGGATGAACTGAACATTATGTATGTTCCCATCTTCTTCCAGAGTGTCCTCCAGAAATGTCCTATGAATTTTGTATCCCTGTCTGATACTATGCTTCTGGGTAAACCATGAAGTCTAACAATCTCCTTGAAGAACAAATTTGGAATATGTGTTGCATCACTGGTCTTATGGCATGGTATAAAATGTGCCATTTTTGAGAACCTATCGACCACCACAAAGATCAAATCGTGTCCTCTTTGCATCTTCAACAATCCTAATACGAAATCCATGCTGATTTCATCCCACAGTCTGTCAGGTATGGGTAAGGATTGATAGAATCCCGCATTCTGCTTTCTGCCCTTTGAATGCTGACAAATCCTGCACCTGTCAACAAACTTCTTGACATTTGTTCGCATCTTCGGCCAGAAATAGGCTTCACTCAGCTTTGCAAATGTCTTATCGTGGCCAAAATGTCCTGCTAATCCACCACTATGCTTTTCCTTTAGCAGATTCTCCCTCATGGAGCAATGTGGAATGCATAATTGATTGCCTCTGAACAACAGTCCATTTTGGATCAGGTAATCCATCCATGGGCTTCTGTCTCTGAGAACTGGATTCTCAGCTGCCTCGTATGCCTCTGAAAAATCTGCATCACCTGCATACATGTCTTTAAGATTTTCAAAACCCTAGGTCTTGACTCGAAACTCCTGCAGAAATAAACACTTCCTGCTCAAAGCATCATCCACTTTGTTAGCAGTCCCTGAAATGTGTTTAGTGACAAATGTAAAATTCTGCATATACTCTACCCATTTAGCGTGTTTCTGATTCATCTTATCCTGCTGAGTCACAAATTGTAATGCATGATTATCACTATACAGAACAAATTATTTTGGCATCAAATAATGCCTCCACTTCTTCAATGCCTGTATGATAGCATACAATTCTTTATCATACGTTGAATACTTCACCTTGGCTTCATCCAAATTCTCGCTGAA
>JZKD02S1672983.1:58098-75078 GCA_000966675.3 Picea glauca
CTTAATTGGATTTAGCGTATGTGCTCTTCCATTATTCTCCAAAGTGTACGTATTCATCTTCCCATCATGAATTACGTTTCTGTCATATTACCATGTTCTGCCTAGCAATACATGACATACATCCATAGGAATAACATCGCATAAAATCCTATCATTGTATATTCCTATCTTGATGTCAACTAAGCACTGTTTAGTGACATTTACATGATGTCCCTTCTGCAGCCATGAAACTTTGTATGGCCTCGGATGATCAGTTGTTTCCAGCTCTAGTTTCTCCACCATCTCAGTCGAAACGAGGTTGTCTGTGCTTCCGCTGTCCACAATGACCTGGCATTTCCTGTCTTTGGTCTTGCATGTGGTTCTAAAAATCCTGTTTCTTTGAATTGCGTCCTCCACCTCCTTCTCGGGTGTTAAGAGAACCTTACGCATCATCAATGACCTTCCGTCTTCTGCGTCTTCTTCCTCAGCATATCGCCTCTGTGCTTGGGCGATGTGAGCTTCTCCTTTATTTGTCTTCCTATCTAGACAGTAAACTGCCTTATGTCCGTTTTTCCCACATGTGTAACATGTGATGATTCCTCCTCTGCCTCTTCCTCTACCTCTGGTACGAGGAAATGTGTTCGCGTCAGCGTATCCTTCGCCTCGTTCTGTCTGCTACCTTCGCTGTTCAGCGTGCTGTCCTCACTATGAACTTCCACCTCTTTCTGGTCTTGTCTGAGGCTTCTTCCAATCATCTTTGGATTTCTGGAACTTATCTTGAGCAACGGACTTACCTTTTGGTTGGCTCCTACCTCGACCTCACTGTCCTTTCTTACGGCTTAGATTTTCCTCAGCTTTTAACGCCATCTGATACGCATCCTCTACTGTTCATATGGTTTCCATACTCATCTCATCCTGGATATCGTATCTTAAGCCATTCATATACCTGGCTACTTTTTCATCATCGCTCTCCCGATGACCAGCTCTGATATTGAGTTTATAGAATTCTTCGGTGTATTCCTTCACCGTCATCAATTTCTGTCTCAGGTTCTGCATCCTCCTGAATAGTGTGATTTGATAATCCTTTGGGATGAACTTTGCTTTCATCTTCGCAACCATTCGATCCCAACTTTTAATCTTTTGCTTACCTTTGCAGTGTCTATCTTCTTGAAGCTCGTCCCACCATAATGCTGTGTGTCCCTTCAATTTGGTGATAACATGTCTGACCTTTTTATCCTCTTTGATATCCTCATAATCAAAGTAGGTGTCAAGAGCTCTAATCCAATCCAATAGCTCTTCTGCATCCATATTTCCTTCATAAGTCGGAATGTCCATCTTTGTCTTTGAACTCATCCGGGCGATAACTTTCATTAATCACTCATTTTCTACATCTTCCGCTGGGATTTCTCCTGCTCCCTGTCCAACGTGACCTTCATCCTCGGATTCACTGGTATCTCTTGCATCAGCTTTGCGCCTTTGCTTTACTCCCATATCCACAATCATGGAGGGTAATTCCTGCAGTTGTCTTTCTACTTCCAGATTCTGCCCTGGCCTACCTCTTTCTTGGGACGATTCCCTTTCCCCCTCTGGATCGGGTGATTGTCTATCTCTCCTCCGTGGTGGCATAGTGAATTTTCTCTTCTACCCTGTTACAGAAAACAGAGAGATTTTCTCGCTCTGATACCACTTGACGCAAACTCGCCAACCAGGACACGTCTGCTCCACCAGGACCTTCTTTTCCCTTAGGCATGAAGAACTGAAACGCTCTCCAAATCCCCTATCAGGACTTTTCTCTACCCACATAACTATCCTTATGACTCCCCTGTATTATATCGGGAAGTCGGACCTCGCGGGATCGCGAGTCCTGCACTCATGAAAATCGGATATTACAAAACCCCGAACCTCGATGGAGTGTCCACGTCACACCTTCCTCATCTCCTGTCGGGAATTTCCCTATCGGGAAATCGACATATGCGATGTCGCGATTCACGGACACCACAAATCCCTGAACTCCGAACCCCGAGCCCCGATGCCACCTGTCCTCTGTCCCCGAAAAAGACCTAGGGCCCACGCTCCCGTAATGATCGGGAAATTGTGTGTTGGGAATTCACGATTCCTGATGCACTGTGTCACAGACCTTTCCAAATCCCGTACCCTGAATTGCGATGCCACTTGTCATCACCTAGGGAAAGACCTAATCCTCCGACACTTTCCCTCCACTCAGCGCTATGGGGAAATCGTAGATCGCGATTTCAACTTATGCAATGCACTTGACTCTGGAAATCCCGAAATGCCGAATCCCGACTCCTCGGGATCTCTCGCCACGTGTTCCTCTGATCACGTCGGGAAATCACCGGTCGCGATTTCAGTTTGCAAGTGTTTTTCTCTCCGGGAAACCCCGATGCCTCCAAACACCGACTTTCTCAGATCTCTTGCCACGTGTCCTCGCTAATGGACGGTTCTGATCGCCCGTCGGAATATCGCGGATCGCGATTCCAACCTTCGTAAGTCCTATGTCCTCGGAAATCCCGAATTCCCGATGGACTGAACCCCGACTCTGCTCCTGATGTTGACATGTATCCCCTTGATATCCACGACTGAGATCCTTTCGGGAAATTGAGGGTCGCGACTTCGTTCTACATGAGTTTCAGGACCACAAAATATCCAATATTTCGATGAGCCAACTCCCGATAGCTCCTCCTCTGCTCGCTGAGGCTTAAACCCTGCGCAACTCCGCACGATCCGATGACTGGCGGGATTTCGTCAATATCTTCGACGAATCCTGACCGTCGATTCCTCCCTCTCGAGGATCTCCTGAGAACGGTTAAGTGTTCCTTTTCAGCACTTATTTTCTGACGTCTGCGCTTGCGCTCCAGATCGAACCCTCCTTGGCACAAATCTTGTGCTTTATTTCGACTAGGTCACAAAGGTACTAAACCTCCTGATTTTTTCCACTCTGATTCCTCCAAGGAAAACTCGCATGCAATCTTCGTGCTTGACTTTCAACAGCTCCCTGAGTGTTGAGTCTTTCAGACTCTGTGTACCTCCAGCAACAGTAGTCTCTGTCTTCTTTTTCTCAGCTTAACAACTGAGACCTCTGACTCCGCCTGTGCACTCTTCACACCGCTTCCACAACAACCTTATGACTTTTGGATGAAGGAGAATAAGCGTTTAACTTCTGAGCCTTCATCAACGCACTCTATGCGGATGAATTCAACTGCACTCTATGCAGGAATCTCCTGACTCAGACAGAGAAACAATTGAAACTAATTCTCTTCTCTCAGACTTCAATTTAAACACTGAAATCACATGCACAACATATTCAAAGCAAATGCATAACCAGAAACAAAAATTCATAAGCACATGAACAATACACACAGAGAAACAACACCAGGCATGAGTTTGAATCATAATTTCATTATATTAATTCAACACTGTACATGGGTGTTCTTCAAAAAGTTCTTTGCTTGCTCCTCTCTTCTGAATGCTTCTGAATCAATATGAATAATATACAAAGGAGGGTGTCTATATCCGTTTTCCCTCTCGAACTCTAAACTGTCTAATCTAGACTTAAACATCTATCTACCTGAATTAACTAGATTAAATGCCTCCTATCTAATTCAGACAAGAGCGTAAGGCTCGAGGTCTGATACAACATACAAAATGCGTTCTTTCATAAATGGTGCATTTATACATTGGTGCATTCCCTTGTTTGAAAATTCAGAAAGTTTCGGCTGGTCTTGTGCAACTGTTGTTGTCTTTCATGCTGCCTTGCTTTTCATGGGTGATGCTCCTGCATCAAACATACAATTGCGCAGGAACTGATCATGTATGTTCAGAGTAATATAAAAAGGAGCGATGTTGTCTTTGGACCCTTCAAAATGGGGACCAAAAGTGATGTTAGGTATATAATATTCCAAGTTTATAACATCAGAGTGGCTTTCTAGTTCGAAGACACCTATCATTTTGGAAATTTGTTTGCGATAAACATGGTTTTTCGCTAATTCCACTAAAGGGATTGGTATCTTAATTTTGTTTAACTCATTTTCAAAACTGAAAGCTCCACTCACCTTGTCTGTTTCCTTGGTTGAGACTTCCGAATTCTTCTTTTCCGAGTTGTTTGCTTGGACAACTTTATCATTTATGGTCTTAGTTGAAGATGTAGCTTCATTTACGGGTTCAGTCTCTTGTGTTTGAGCTTCAACTTTTTCCACCTCGGGCTCTTGAATGCTTACCCTTCTAGTTTTGTTGTTGGGTAATGGGGTTTTGTCCGAAGGAGACTCGTAAGATTTGCCCCTTTGAAGGATTTTCTTGGTTGAGTCATGGAGGCGGGCTTATTCCTAGATCTCAGGTTGTATTTTGGTTGAAAATCAACTATTATTATCTCAGTTTCTGATTTAGATTCACAGATATCGGTGTGATCACCCTCCTCACTCTCATTTGATGGATCTGGTGTATTTAAAGACTTTTCATAGTCTTCGCGAGTCATATATGGTTGACTACAGTCATCATCGAAGTTTGTGACAACATTATCTGAATCCTCGAAGTCTTGAAAATCGTTAGCTCCTATAAAATTTTCGTTCTTCAAGGGAGCTTGTATTTTCTGATCTTCCTTTTTTATTTGTCTTTGTTGATTAGGAGGGTTTGGATTTCTCTTGAAATCTGTTTTGGGATAAGAGTCAGACTTGGCCTGTTCGAGTTCCATTCGGGTTAATTTATTTTAAAATTCTTTAATCACTCTAGCCATATCGTCCACCCTGTCGTCTGAGGATCTATTGGACCCCGAAGGGCCGACTTGTTCTCTATAGCGCTTGGTCTCTCGGTTTTCATTCTCTACCCTAGCCTTAAGTTTACCCAAAGCCATCATATTAGATTCTATCTCTATCTCATCATCCTGCATACGGTTCAAGGTGGCTCCCCTTCGCTCTCGCAGAAGTAGTGCGAAATCTGGCTTGAAAGCTCCGACGAAAGTCACTTTGGCCGAGGGTTGAGATGGTTTGACTTCGGCTGAGATTTTATTGTACAATTTATTGAATCTCAGAATGAATTCCATGAATGATTCTGAGTTCTTTTTCTTCAAAGACCCAAATTTGGTTAGATAATAGAGATGGTCTTTTTGCTCGCCCCATTGTCTGAGGAAAGCATCTTCCAAGGCGTCATATGATGGGATAGAGGCTGTGGGTAGGCTCCGAAACCAAGTTCAGACCTGACCTTCAAAAGTTTGGACAAGGAGTCTCGAATATACATCCTCGTGCTCGATACCAAAGACATCTGCGAATTGGTCGAAATTTTTTATATGTTCAGTCGCAGTCAAATCTCCCTCCCCGGTGAATTTCGGTAATTTTTTTATGTAGTTTTCTGGAAGATCATGTAGGGGGATGGAAAATACTAATGGAGCGTATCTGGATGCGACTTTCATGAAAAATATGGGAGGGGGGGATACCCTTGGCCTCTGCCTCCTCCTAGAGGACCTCCTCCGCCACCTCCTCCTAGGGGGACTCCTCCCCCTCCTCCTCCACCAAACCCTCCTCCTCCTCCTATAAACCCTCCACCTCCTCCTCTAGCAGCTGCCATCGTCGTTTGTACAAAGTTATAAAGGGGATTTTCGAAAAATGAAAGGGAAAATTTATTTTCTTCGCTAAGAGGAGACTCTGAGGAGGAAAGATAAGGAACGCGAGGAGTTGGTTCCTCGGACTTGCAAGAGAAGGAATCGGGAAAACCGATGGGTGTGAGAAACGAGTGTGTAACACACTCCTCAGGATTTGGAGAAGTCGGGAAATTCAACTGAAGATAAGATGGTGTTTCAAAAGCTGACGAACCTTCAAGAGGGTCCTTTCCTCTCTGTATTAAGGGGACTTTTGGATGAATCTCACTCCGAATTTTAGAGTATATTGGCTTTGAAAGTTTAGTGTCAAAGCAATGACTGAGCGAGGTCAAGGGTTTGGAAGGATTCTCAGCCTTTAGTGATGGGATTTCAAGTTGGTAAACTGCAGCGGTTGGCTTTAAAGAGCCTCTCGCTTTTAGAATTTTTTTGGGATCAGTAACTGGTGTGAACTTCTCACCATTTGGGTTTTGTCTGGTATTCCTTCGACCAAATGCCAGTTTATTTCTTCGTGGAGTCGCCAAGTGAAATATAAAAATCCTTAAAAGGTGTGTACTCTTTGTTCACTATCAATTGGTAACACTTTCAATGAAAAATAAATGTCGTTTTCCCAGGGAAAAAGATTTTGTAACTTCGGTCCCCGACAACGGTGCCAGAAATATGTTGTTCCTGAGTCTGTACTTAAGGCTCAAAAGCACAGTGTCAAGGCATCTGAAAGTGGTTAGGGTAAGGAGAAGGGAAAATGTCAACCTTCGGAGAAAGAGTCTAAGGGAGATTTCCTCGTTGAGGTTGTCTGGCTCCGAACTGCTCCTGAATAGTTATGTCACGTTCAATGGCTGCCCATGATTGTTCAAGCTCGCCCCAGTTAGTGGCTGTTTTAAGGATAGTGTTGAAGAGGTTTAAGGAGATGTGCGTTTGGTTCAATAATCCGGGTTCAACGTTAGGTTGAGTTGGTGTAGGAACTGTCATGGGGGAACAATACAGGTAAGGGAACTGTTAAGAAAGATTTGAGTGTTGTCTCAGTTAAGTTTTATAAAAGATAATTCATGGCTGCAGTATTAACGATGTATGCGAATCTAAGGCTCGTTCCCGTAACTGTATTATATTTTAATCAAAGGGGCGAGATGGGGGAAAAACATTAAGCCGTTTACAATGTCAGGTTCCTACCAGGGAAAAATCTTACGAAGTAAACGGAAGAAGAAAATATTTAAGAAAATAACCGATGTAGCAAAAAATGCATGTAGAATTTCGAAACTGTAAATTGGTCTTACACAGCTGATAGCTGGTGCAGAGGAAAGGCAATAAACAATTATAGAAAACCCAAATTTATTCATTATAGTAGTGGTAGTACTAAAGTATAACGAAGCACATCAATTACGAATATGAATTGAAAATGAAAAATGAGGAACAAGAAAGCAAACTTGTAATACAGAAGTGATGGAATTGAGAATCTCGGATCTGCTTGTATTAAATCTCAATGAAAAAACTCTATTACAAAATCTCAAAAAGGGTCCAGCCCTGTTTATTTCTCTCTGAGGTATATTTATACAATTTCTACAAAGCAGGTAGAATCTCAATGGTCGCAAAAATTTCAATTATGACAGAGGAGAGAGAAATCGCTCCATCTCCCCTATTTTGTCTTCATCTAGTGCCAGGTGCTCGTCTTCGCGCGGCCTCGGTGTAGGCGATACATCTTTCCACGAGTTGAGATACGAGCTGTGAAGGTTCCGCTTGAAAGCTGGCCTTGGCGAAGTAACATTCTTGGGCTAACTGCTGCATCTTGTCCCCCATTTGTGCATCAATGATGTCGAGGGCACTTAGTTGTGTGCTGGGCTGGATCAAGTGCTTGTCAACTCGAGCCATGTCCACCCTATCCATCTGAGAGATATCGACCGAATCTCTCTCATCCTTCTCTTTCAGATCAAGCGAGATCTGTTCTACATTCATTTGCATTAATGTTTCTGCATCACCTCCACTGTCCATACCCAACAGCTCTCCCTTTATAGAATTGAAGGCTTCTTCTAATGAATTGGTCACTTTTTGGGCCTGTTCCTTGCCCAGGGAAATGTTATGCTCCCAATCCTTCAATAGAATGTTACCTCTAGTTTATTCTGGGAGGGAGAGTCCGGGAGAACCTGTCGAAACTCTGTTGTTCGTGGCTATCATCGCCTCCTGGAAGGTGACCCAAGCCGCTTCTGCATCTCTCTCTCTGACAGTCAGGTTCTCGGAAACCCGATGCATCAACAGACAATCCTCTTAGATTGTTCCCACTTTGGCGAGCAAACTCTGTTGTGCATAAGAGATCCTGCTACGAATCTCGATCGCTCAGGATTTAAACCCCTTGACATCGATCACTCTGCTTTCAACGATCTCTACCTGAGCCTGCAGCTCTGCAATCATAGTCCTCTGTTGACCCGCCTGTATCCGATCGTCTCAGATCACTAGATGCGCTTGCTCCAGCTTGGCTTTGAGCATTTCTATTTCATTTTTATCAGCCAGTCGGGCTAGTTCTATCTCCCCGCTCACTTGACCTTTAGCATTTTCTGTGGCCGAAGCTACTCTGGCTTCGAGAGTCTTGATCAGGCGATTCTTCCTTTTGAGCTGGTTTTTTAACACTCCAACCGAAAATTGATTCGCCGATGCATACGCCCCTAGCGTTCCTGCGATCTCCATGTTGAATTGCTCATTATTTTTGTTCTTTCCATCCGTCATAACCTTGAACTTTTTAGCAGTCTATTCTCCCTCCTGGTAGAACTCCCTTTTCACCACCGCTTTTCTCTTTTTGTCAAAGAAGAACTCGTTTGGAGGAAGTTCTTCTGCTCTGATAGGCCTCAGTTCCTCATTGAAAATCCATCCTTCTTCTATATTTCCTTACGTCGACTACAAGGGGGTGACATAAGTGATGGGTTCCCCGATTTGTTTCGCTGCCTTTCCTAGGGTGATGACCGGGCCCTGCTTCTTCGGAGGTTCAGGGGTCTTCGTCTCAGTTTCCGGATTATGTGTCTCTGCTTCAGGTTTCTTTGTTTGCTTCCCCTCGTCCTGGATTTTTCCCGAGCCAAGAGTTTCATCTTTGGGGCCTTCATCATCCTTCGGTTCCATCTCAGAAACACCTGGGCTCCCTCCTTGTAGCATAGCGAGAAGACAACTTCGTCTGTGTTCCTGAAATTTCAATACAGAGTCTGTGTCTTCGGGTGCTAAATATCGGATCCGAGCTAGCACTTCCTCATAAGACCTCGCCCCTCGGAAAATGTCATCCGGGGGTGAAAACTCATGTTCAAACCTCTTTATCCCACAATTGGCTAAATGGTTGCTCACAATTTTCTGGGGATCATGTTTTTTATACTCGATGGAGACTAAACTCAGGTCTTCCAGGGCTGCAGCCTCGACTTTGGCATGCCCGAAATCCAATAAAGAATAATAATTTAGCCGAACGGGAAAAAACGACCACACCTTCTTTGCAGATGATTTGAGTTCTTTACTCACCCCGCCAATCACTAATTATCGGGCAATCTCGCGACAAGACAACTTGTCAGGGATGAAAAGTGGTAGTGCAAGTGGGGGAAGAACAAATCCAAACACTCCGAAGTAGGAGAACTCTGCCTCCACGTACCAGTTCGCTATACCACTCAGATTTGCAGCAATGCTATCCGAGATACGAGGTGGTGGGTGACCAAAAATGGTGATGTGCAGGGGCACCATCACCCAGTTGAAAATTTAGTAAATGAATTTGTCCGCTTTATTCTCTCACTGTTTGTCGTGATACTCATGTACGGGTTTTTCTTGGACTGGATTCCAAGCCCATCTCATCAAAGGGAATGGTGTCATGGAACATACTGCGTCCAAAATATATGCAGACATGAAAAATGAGGACGGTCTCCCACTTGCCTTATGCTCCCGATACTCCGTGACCCAGTTGGCCAAGCTATCTGAGAGTATCGTTGCCCAATTAAACAAGCAACCTTCTGTGACCCGAAACATGAGAGGCACCCACTCAATGTAGAAATGCGATGTGTCCTCTCTTCTGAATAGTCGACATGTCATCATTGCCACATACTTATACTGTGGCTTCAACGAAGCGATTGAATAAACGCCCTGGTCATTTGCTCTGAATTTCGCGGAGTGAGAAACCCAATCCTTTATCAAACCGGGCATGGTTTTGTCATATTGAGTGCACTCCTTCTCTTTGAATTCCTCCAGGAATTCAACACCATACATATATTCATATGTCGTCGGGAGCTTATACATGGTTTGGATATGCTCCGGTCTAAAAGTCTCGACCATGACCCGCTGGTCTTTCATGATAGTTCTGGTGGGTAAGTCTATGTGATCCAACGCCCATCAGATCATATCATAATATGGAAGCAACCATGGTCTGGTTGCTACCCTGTGCATTCCAGATTGAACAACTATCTTGTATTTAGTGTTCAGGTCGTCATTTTCATTGTCGTCGGAGTCTGAATAATTCACCAACTCAGATTGTAGAATATCTGAAACAAATGACCAGCTAAGGACCGAGTCAACACTCCAGGGCGAAGTGTCGGAGACATTGTCCGAGCTTTTCCCTGCAACCTCGACATTCGCCTTTGCTTCTTTCTGTGGAGCCATAGCTGAAGCTTGCGTTTTCGCCCTTTTGCGATAGAACTGCGTATACATGCAGAAATTAGTTCACTCGGAAAATGACGAGCTTTTCATGCTTATGAAAATGCTTTCCTTATAATAAAATGAAACTCTTATATATATTTGAAGCTTCGGTACTTTTCGAAATAATCCTGTCAAATCATAATTAGAAACAAATTTATTGCATAAAATCCGATCTTATATTCATGGATTCACCCTAATTCTCCATTAATGTCATCAATTTTTGGCGGTTTGACAGTCAATCGGAGTAGGGAGAGAGATGGATACCTTGAGAAACGTGCAAGCCTCAGGGCGCGGGATATATCTTGCCTTATCTTAAATTATCAAATTTTACCACCTTTCATCAATTCCTCGCTGTTCGCTACTTCGTGGATTTTCTTTTAACATTTTGAGTCCTCAACTCGCGAGATTTCAAGGACTAAACTTGGCTTAATTAACTGTAATCGCGACTTGGAGCATCATTAATTTATAATCCATTTAGTTTCCATATCACAACTCGGAACTTCGAAGGAAAGTCTTTGGGAGATTAGTATGCCGAGTCACGAAACCGCGAGATGGCGATAATTAAGGCTCAATTAAGGGGAAGAAAATCTTAGATTAGGCGATTAATTAGTCTTGCAATAATTACGTCGCGACTTCGTGAGTCGGGGTTTTAGACGCCGTAACTTTTGAAAAGATAGTGCCGAGTGGCGAAACGCCGAGAACCAATTTAACCATGGTTAGATTTTTGCCTTTAATCCTTGACCAGGGTTATCCCAAAAGTACCTCGTGTTCTCGGCTCTCGAGGCTGTAAAAATAAAAACTTGGGTTTGATGAACGCCGAGGCGCGAAACCCCGACGACGTCTAATCATGAGTCAAAATATTTTACCCTAGTTAATGTCTTGGGCGAAAATTTGAAACGACTTCACCGTTTCATGACTCGGGAAGTGTGAACTTATGGATTAAAGTACCCGACTTGCGAGATCCTGAAGCAAACAAAAAGGAGCGAACATCCTTACGAACGTGGGCTTGTTTTGTGAGTAGAGAAGCATTGATGCTCTCATGACCAGGTCTCAGATGTCTCATCATCTAGGAAGGAAAAAATAAAATCAACTATTAGATTTCAATGATCGAAATGAAAATTGTGACAGGCCGGAAAACAGAGGCGGCTCCAACAAGAGGCTTCTAGAACCAGGTCCAAAATAATCATTCCACTCATTTATAGATCAGAAACAAAAGGCATGACCTCATTTGTCTAATTCATTTTAAAATATCATGAGGATGGATAGCAGATAGGGATGAAAAAAACTGAAAGAAAAAGCCAAGCATCTGGTCTTTCTTTCAATAGAAGAAATAACACTGAAACTTCAAATATCTGAACGCAGGTCTTGTCTCACTCATAGAAAGAAGGAGGAAAGGTTGCGAACAAATAAAATTGTAAATGAGGCAAAAACAATTAAGGCGCAGGTCTTGTTCTACTCACGACAAAACATAGGAAAAACTGCACATTAAAGGATGCTTCAAAATAGCTACAACAGAGGTTGTACTGAATTGTAACCATTACAAGATGAAGTAACGAACATAAGGCAGAAAAAACAGTGATGAAAACTTCAGAAACGATAATACTGGAAGAAAAAAGAATCAGACAGTGACAAAGTATAGAATCTCTTGAACTCCGTTCTATATTTGATAAAAAGAATACATTACAAACCCTTCCTGTGAAAGGCTCCCGAGCTCCCGTCTTTCTCTGTTACATACAACAATCATTTAAAAGAAAAAATCTAAGAACAAATCTCTTTGCGTTCTGGGAATCCGAAACGGTTCGCCTTCATGAAAAACTGAGACTGCCAGGTGCCTCTGCCAGCACTTTGAACCGTTACTAGTCATTTAACATGTGGACAGGGATTTCTGCATGTAATCCATGCGTTAGATTTTGCCTTTAACGCCGGGTGTCATCCTGCCAGCATTGGGGGTCTCCGCAACCTTCAGACGTTGGAGATCTGGAACAATTCCTTGAGCAGTCATTTGCCACAGCAAAAAGAAATTCCACATCATATTTAATAATTTCTTCCTGAATCTCAGGTTCTAATATTTCCTCCAGCTTGCTCAATGCACTGGCGTTCATCACTTCTATTCGGCTTGTGATCCTCAGAACGAGGAATGGCTTATCCAACTTTTAAAATCACTGCTCGTGATTCTCCCACATTAGGAGCGTACGAGCGATCTCCTACTAACACTGCAGTCGAAGCTATTGAACCATCATCTCTGTAAATACTAGTTTCTACCTTTAATAATTCAGCATCAGTTTTCTAATAGGTTTTAGTTATAGCCATCTGGTGTTAGAACTCTGCATGCACAAAAACCAGCTTGGTGTCTGTTGCAAATTTTGATGATTTATCAAATTCTCAAAAGGTGTTGCTTCAAATATTCAACAGCACGAGAACCATCGTGGCCATCAAAAACACCAAATAAGCCAACCATCTGAGGTGCTTCAGACTGTGCAAATCATTGAAGCGAGAAACTCTTTTGTACTCTGCACGACCTCCCGTCAGATCACACAGATCTTTTCTGGGTTGTGGTGTTGGCTGCCAAGCTTTCCAACACTTTTCCATTTTCAGATACTGCAGCGATATGAGCGTAGAGATCCCACAAGGAATGCATTTCACTCCTTGACAGAAACTCAGCTCCAAATATATCAAACCTGCCATTTTATGTAACCTATAAGGAAACTCACTCAGCGGGCCGCAGTGGGACAAATACAGTATCTGGAGTTTCTTCAAACATGTTATTGAATCAGGCAGTTCGTTATCGGCGCTCGTGCTAGATGACGGAACACCAATTTCTTCAACGCTCCAAAGCTATCAGGAAATACTTTGATGGAAGTTCCTCCCAAATCCAGGACTCTAATAGATGTGAGAGTCCTCATAACCCTCGATGAAATATCCTCTATTTTCTCTCAGACGACAACATCGCCCGGACATCCTGACCTTCGAATTAATCAGGGATTGATTTAAATTTGTTCTCCATCAGAGAAATCCTACCTTCACCTATGCAATTTTTCACAGGGGAGACCTCCAAATATTTGCCTTCTCTGAAACAACAATTTTCTTTCTTCTCGATAATTTGCAGTGCCATATCGTGTAACACCTCGTGCATATAAAATGCCACTACCTGTCCGTCGGTGTCCTAGCTTCAATCAGATATCGATCCAATAAAAAGTTGGCGTGAGACCTTCCAATTTCAAATGGATCTTTACCTTCTTCCGTTGGAATGAGGCCACAAATTTATCACATTTTCCACATACATATCCTCGTTCTCTTTGAAAGCTCCGATGTAGAGAAAGAAAAGCTGCAAATGAAAAAGTTGCGGGGTGCACAAAGCGTCGTAACTCAATCTCATTTGATCATAGAGTTTCTTCTCTACTCGAGGGTCGAGTTTATCAGCATTTCAGAGTTTTCTTAATGCCACCTGTTTCCATTGATATCTCCGAGAGAGCGTGGGTTCAAATCTTTGAGGTCATAGTCCACGGAATAAGGAAATCTTGATCAGGTCGATAAAAAACGGGCGCTATTTTCTTGGAGATATCACAACCATTTATGACCTGTTCTGTCGCTCGAGCCTCGCCGAGAACTCTGTCGCGCCTTAGACTGTGGCCAACGGTCACACTACCATTTTCATTTCACGGATATTATTAATGTCGATGCCTCCAGGAGGAATCTTTGACGCTGGAAAACGACTGATCCTGTGGGATTTCTCCTATGCAAGAACCTTCTGGTTACCCTACTGTTACTCAACCGGCGCGGATAGACCCTACAGTAGGTTATAGTTCTTCCATTCATTGTCCTGCACCACGATGGCCTCCTGCCTCGTAACCTCTTTTTTGCACTGATTTGCATAAGCGCAAAATCTGTTGCCTTGACTCAATATGGTAGGGTTTACACTTTCACCGATGCAACCGTTACCTTCATGGTCACGTCGTCAACGTAGGTGTCGTTATCGTTTTTCCCATAATTGTCTAGTAATTTCTCCAACAGATTTGGCTGAAGTTCGAGCTCGCCTCCCTTCATGAACTCCAAATCGACTATGACGTGCTCCTGTCCTCCTAGGCTCAATATCACCAACACCACGAACCCATGGCACCCTATTCCCATGAAGACCACCATATTCTGCACGAACCCCATCCTTAACTGATCATTCCTTTTGCTGAGGTTTTGGAAGAGTAGCTTTCAGAGTAACCTTGTCATCTTCTCCATTTAGCTCATTCTTATTTACTCCTTCAATGTAGGCCAATGCTGCTTCACAAGTTGTAAAACAAATGAACCCAAGATCCTTTTGCTTAGCTGTAGTCATATTTCGTGCCAATTCCACTTGTTCAATTTCGCCAAAACTCTTAAATATCTCCTGAACTCGTTCTTCATCCCAAGGAGGTGGCAATCCATCAACAAAAATAGACTTTACCTGGGCCATAACTTCCTCATCCGACTCAATCAGAACTCCACAAATATCCAAGTCCATGGTTCCAAGTTTCTTATTTAGGGCTTCATTCCACATGTTGGCAGCATAATTCGGTTGCACTCGAGTCCACATAGCCATGATAGAGAGAACCAAATGGGCATCCAAGGGTGGGGGATAGTTGTCTGTTATGGTATCAATCCAGCTGAAGATCATGTTATGGTAACCATAGGGTTTTCTTGACATGTTTCGTGCATAATCCCATGCTGCAGTGGCATTGAACTTTGCACGCAAATCAAGGTCCAGAGGAAGGAGTGCAATCAGTGGATTAGACAAATCCTTGAGTTCAAGCTCCCTCCATTCCTCCCATGGAATTACAACAATAATTTCCTCACCCTTTTCATTTTCATGCCCAGATTCTCCAACCCAAATATTTCCTTTCTCATCCTTTAAACATACTGCACTATGACCTGCATATGCTTCGGTCACCCACTTCTCTAAAATCTTAAAGGCTCCTCACCGTCCACGAATCTTTGAGACAGCCAAAAAATCCCCAGAATGAATATCATCTAGGTTAATATTTGCAATCCAGGGCCGAGGACGCTATTCAAATGATGCCCCCATATGATTCTTAAGAAATGCAATATTTTCATTCTGACCCCAGCCATAATTTGAGAACAAAGGCAAGACATTCCACAGAGCTAACAATGTTCCCAGCGTTCCTGATGGCATAAGGAACACAAACATTCCATTTTTGTTTACATATTCAAGTTTTGCTGGTTCTTCCCATGCTTCAATGTTCAATGTGTGCTCCCTTGCAGTAAAATAGTAATCCCATGTCACTCGAAAAGGGGTAGCAAAGACATAAAAGTCCATGCATGTCCAGCTGTGTGCATTGCTAGTCTTGTCAAATGATCGTTTGGGCAGCACAGTCGATTTTAATATCTGTTACAACAGAGAGCATGCTCAATTTTTTTTTATTTTCACACAAGAAAAAATTTCGCTTCTCGATGACAACAAGGGTTAGATCTCAGTTAGCTTACTCAGAATATGCACCTTTTCCTGTCTATTTCTAATTTTATGAGATCACATCGGGCACGGGGAAAAGAGTATATGCAGATATAGAAGAGTAGAAACTCGAAAACAAATAATATAAATTGAAATAAAACCAAAATAATACCCTGCAAAAAAAATTTAAAATGCGTATTCAGGCTTTATACCTCTAGATCTGACTGAAATGGTTGTATATTGGGAAAATGGAAACCTTTTCGAGTGAAATGAAAAATGTTCACGACTGAAATGAGCGCTAAGGACATAATGGAATAGACCTCTCGGCCCATAAATGTATGGAAATGATAGAAAATGGAGATGAGGCAACTTGGCTTCACAATCTCGATCTACAACAGGAGCGGGTCTCCAAACAGGCTCTGATACCATGTTCGACAACACGAGTATTCCAATAGAGGACGAACACCTTCAGTAACCACTCACACAATCAGATCAAATATCAACACACCGATGTTTTGATGTGGTAAAACCTCTATAGGGAAACATCTACGACATGTTGACGGGCGTTTATGACACACCATCAACGAGAAGGGAAGATCTGGAATGGGGTTGTTTATTTAACCCAATCTGTTTGGTATAATCTACCCTGACGGGTTTTAAGGCTCCGTTAGCCAACTAAGATCCTAATACAACTAAAATATGTGGACTAACTAAAGATACAACTCTAACAGTCAACACTTTAATTACAAATGCTTAACTAACAGTGTTTATATACAATGGTTATATACAGTTTACAAGGTTTGAGAAAAGCCTTGTGAAAATAATTGTTTTAAGATAATGGATCTAAAAAAGAAATTAAAAACAAACAAAATTATTCTAGTACTCTAAATGAACAATGAATGAACAAGATTGTAAATGATATAACGAAAATAGACAAAGCAGATTGACGTTTAAATGATGCAATCACTCTTCATTCACAAATTGACAAATTAAATAAATAATAAGCTAACTAACCTCTCATTGATCAGCAGTACTAAGCTAAATCCATCTCTTTGTATGTGTATGAGCTCCTCTTAACCTGTGTCAGGTGTAAACCTATGACAATAGCAAGCATAATACTTCCTGAAAAAATTCAAGGAAGTGTTTTTTTATTTTGGAGCGAGTTTATGATGACAGAAAGACAAATAATTATATATCATGTGACGTTGATGTTGGGACCACATATTGTACCTTTTTGCTCATACTTTTTGCCATTGTTATACCCTTCATCACCTGTATTTAGACTCATATTATCACTTCATCTGATCACCCCAAGGTATAC
>JZKD02S1672985.1:10255-37730 GCA_000966675.3 Picea glauca
AATAAATTTTATACGGTAGATAGTAAACCAGCCTCCACTCCAACTTCTCATGGAATTGTGTTGTGTAGAGATGATGGTGCTAAAATAGTTGATGAGGCAACATAAAGAAGTATTGTTGGAAGTTTGATGTTTCTAACCCACACAAGACCTGATATTTCTTATTCAGTTTCTCTTGTTTCAAGATACATGACAGAGCTATTTGAAATACATATGAAGGCAGCCAAGAGGATTTGGAGGTATGTGAGAGGAACTCTAAATTTTGGTATTCATTACTACACTTCTAAAAGGTTTAATCTTGTTGTATTTAGTGATTCCGATTAGGGAGGTAGTTTGGATGACCGGAAGTCTACATCTGGTAATTGTTTCTCTTTTGGTTCGGGGTTGATTACTTGGAGCTCAAAGAATAAAAGTATAGTTGCACTTTCATCCACAGAAGCAGAGTATGTTGCAGTCACCTCAGTAGGTACACAAGCATTATGGATTAGAAAAGTTCTAGAAGAAATTGAAGAGAAGCAAATTCATCCTACAATGATATTTTGTGATAACACTAGTGCCATCAAGTTGGCCAAGAATCCAGTCCATCATAGCCGGACAAAATATTTTGATTTAAAGTATCATTTCATTAGAGATTTGGTGCAAAAGAAGGAAGTAGAACTAAGATATATAAAGACTCAAGAACAAATTGCAGACATTTTCACTAAGGGAGTTGTTAAACTCCAGTTTTTGAAACTTCGAGATCAGATAGTGAGCCCTCTTAGCATCAAGGGGGAGTATGTTGGTAATTGATGCAGTCTTGTCAATCATCTGACATGATGCAATCTATTTACAATTTTCTTTTATGTCGGTTAGTATTCAGATATAGATTGTCTAACTAAATAATGCATGCAAAATGCGTGAGTAGTTTTCTAAAATCAATTGTTGTAAGCGTTCAATCAAGAGTAGAGAATTGTTTGTTCTATGAGGCTATGTATTGTTATAAAGATCAAGGTTGATCATAGTGAACGCAACCTTTTTTTGCAATTACAATTCTTTCTTCTTTCTATGATATTGTGATTTAATCATTTAGTATTTAGTATATTGTTATGCCATTTCATTGAATGATTATCTAGTCAATAGATTGGCCTGCATAGATCCTTCAGGAAAAGAATCCCATGGAGTTGAAATTTGATTACACATGAGGATTAATTCATTTTTTAATCCATCTCATTCATAAGAGGTTCATAAATTAATTATTTTTGGATATTCATGGTTAAACCCCTTGCAAATATAAAATTGTAATTTTTGTATTACATTTTGTTTACTTTTTTATTTTTACTTAACAAATTTATTATTTAAATTAACATTAGCATTTAATAAGGATTCTCTGGCGTTACATAATTAATTTACTATTTATCGTTTTCAAAATTCATATGTATGATTGGATAAATGAGAATAAATAAGTTTTGGGAATTGTGCTCATGTTATGAAATGTTAAAAGGAAGGACCACAGTGCACGACAAGGGTATATTTTGAAGCACAAAAGAACAAAAGTTTAGCACAGGAAAAGCATCAGTTCAACGTAAAAGAAATAAAAGTAGCAAATTAGCGCAAAAGTAGGAAACATGGTTATGACCCATTAGAACTTTGGCGAAAAGTTGGTATTAGGGTTTTTATCCCTAATTCTATGTATAAATATGTAACGGGTTGGGGAATATTAGGCTTCTCAAAGGAATAAATTAGGTTGATGCTCAGAATAATAGATTATGTTTCTCACAAGTGATGAAGAAAGTTTATGCTCAAGGTTTTGGGGAAGATATTTCAGGGATAGGAACATATCTGAGATATTGCAGAGATAGGCTAGCACTGCAAAGAAGGTTTGGAAAATACAATATGTTGTATATTTTGTAAGTGCAAGTCTCAGGTGATTATTGCATCAAGACTAATATAAGAAGACAGTCCACCAGCCTAGGGATTGGGTGAACCATGTTAAAATCCCATGTCTAATGTGTTTTTTGATGTGATTATTCATGGATGTTATGTTTATGCATGATTAGTATAGATCTATTTAACATATGACTGATGAAAAATAATAATGAATGATTAAGTGGATTGGTTATATTGCGATCTATGTTATATTGTTTCTACACACTAGGGTTTAGGGTATTGAATGAATCATAGATGGGTTAATGTCGCACAATTTTTATGGTGAAAGTAATGAACTTTTAGTCAATGGAAGTTGTGCATAGGGTTTTTTGACTCATAAAAGGATGTTAAATAAGGATAATGTGCAGAGGGTGAATAACTATTAATGGTTATGTCGATAGCCTCACATCCCCTCATATATGTAGAAACTCGATTCCTGCAGCCCGAGTAGATGCCTTGGGTGAGAATTCACTTGGATGAAGGTGATGTCGAAATCCCCGATATATAAAGGGTTTTGTTGGTTAAATAACTTGAAACCGAGGTCTTATAACTGCACACCAACAAATGGTGAGCACATGTGCTTGCTTGAGAGTTTGGAAGCACAAGATGCACTGTAACAATGAAAATTGGTTTGGTAATTATTTTTTTATTTACCCTAAGGAGGTGCACCTAACGATAGTGAAGCGCATATGTGCATAATGTTCATCAGCACGGGTGAAATTTATTTGGTGTGTGTATTTTTTATTATAAAGTATGGTGTTGTGTTTGAGAATTGACCCATCGGTGTGTTGAGTTTCATGTATGACCCAGTGTGATAGGTTAAAATCGGTGCCACACTACGCTAAATTTTATATACCATTGAGTTAGTGGTGTGGTTAATGAAGTGAAATGTACTGGTGCGAGTGGAAGTCCATTGTGCACTCGTTACAAAGCATCCTAAAGGACACACTCTTTTGTTTTTCTATAATTTATCACGGTGCTCTTGATTGAATGACACTGATGTGTACATATATATCAGAAGCATCGAAAATAGTGATCATAGTGAATTTAACACAGTATGCACCAATGGTGTTGCTCATTGTTAATTTAACGTAGTATGCTCTACTTCACGGAGAGTCAAAGAGTTCAAGCTCACCACGCGAAATTGAGAAAAATGTCAAATTTCAAGATAAATTCTAATTTTGATTGGATGAAAATGCAAATAGGAAGGTAATAAATAATTTACCTGGCCTCTTTTTCTCTAAGGAGGCATGGTTACACTATTGAGAGAAATGAAAATTCATGATAATTTAAAAAAATTGGAAATGTGTTAAATCCACTAATGGAGTTATCCAAGTCGGTGTAGAGCATTAGAAACATGTTGTCTTATGAAGAAAGGTGAGCATTGATTATTTCTTCAGAGTTTGCAAGCACGAGATGCAGTGTAACATTGAAAATCTACTTGGATTTTTTTATTTATTTACCCTATTGTGCTGCGCATGACGATACTCAAGTAATGATCAATGGAACCAGTACAATTTATTTGGTGCATGTGTTTTTATTATAAAGTATGGTGGTGCTTTTGAACATTGAAATACCTATACATTATTGTTCATGTATGCATTGGTGCATATATACCTTAAAGGCACACCAAACCAAAATCCTCCACAAAAACCTTCGGTCGCCTGCGTCTACTAACAACTTCCGCGATAAATAGCTAAGGGGTAAATTTTCCAAGGAGATTCTGTAAAAACCTCTACAAGAAGGTGTTTTCTTTGTAGTGATTGTAGATCATTTCTCCCTCACTTCATGGGGTTGGTTACATGAAATCCATTATTCTTGGGAATTTGGTTGACCATACACCATTTTTAGGAGTTTTTTGGTATTGTTTATGGAGGGAACTCTTGTTATATGTCACCTTGGACAACACATGTGTCCTATTTGAGCATATTTTGGATGACTACACGTGTGTTAGATCTATTTTTTAATGAACATATCAAATGCCAGACTAGCTGATTTTGTTAAAAATCAAGTGGATATATATGTTCCTTGGGGTTTATGCTAATAGTTTTGACTCGCATATTTCTTTGGGTTTGGGGACGAGCCTTGGGAATACAACATTAAATTGCAAGGAAAATGGGGTCAATTTATCTATTATTGTTTTAACAAAGTAAAGGGTAATAAGAAAGCACAAAACATGATCATTTCTACTTAGACTAAGAAAATCTTGATTTTAAAATTGGAATCAAAGCTATTGTGGATGTCTCAACTTCTCATGGTTGAATATGAAGGTGGAATTTGAATCAAGAAATGACAAGTGACAAATAACATAAATCCCAACTTCTTAATAATAATTCTAATGAGACATCAAAATTTTAATAATAATTCTAATAAGACATCAAAATTTGAACCACACAATCGAAAATGCCTTGGAAATTTCGAAGTATTAATTCAATGATAAATTTCAAGGATGGAAATAATATTCTATTTCTACTCTCATATGAAAGTGACATCTTGAAAATTCTTCCCTACTTCTCTTATTAGGTAAGAATCATAACATTAAAGGTTGTTATTTACTTTAAGAGAAATGAGTAAGAGTCCTTTGTTGGACCTTTATTTCCTTTCAAAAATATTAGAAAATAGAAAAACAAATCTACTCATCATTTATTTCCATAATGTATTTCTCTTATTTTGAAATTAAGGTATGATAAGATCTTCCATTTTCCATTAATTGCCCATTTACATAGTCGTAATGATGCACATGATAAAATTTTCTCTACTTTTGGAATGGGGCAAAGCATCCAAAAACTATCTATTGAGTGGTATATAGGTCACCATGAGCACTTAGATTCTATTTTTATGCCTTTGTTATGATCCAATTCCCTCTCATATTGAAGAAATCGAGATTTGAGTTTCTATGGTATTCCTCATTGTCGCCACAAGGTATTACTACATCCACCATAAAATGCACACTCTTTGTACATCTCCACATGCATTTCTTACATGTAAGACATATTGGTCAAATATACATATCCTTATAATTAGAAAGCATGCCATATATTCTAGTTGTATCCATGACGAGTGTGATTTATGTGCATGAGATGTCTTGGCTTGACATTTTGATTTCCCTACAGTCAAATTTTACTTATGAGAAGCATGTCGGTTCAAGCCCATCACACATAAATATAAGAAATTTATGTTAACTATAGTAGAAATTTTGAATAAAAAATTGATGGTCTCATGAGGATTAGATAGGCTAGGAGAAAAACATGATCTGATTGATTTGAGCAGGGAGATCAAAGCTTGAAATAAAATAATAGAGAGCATAAAACCGTAGATATTACTGAAATGTACATTTATGTGTTCTCTCTCTTTGTATGTGTATGATGTTAAAGTTGATGGTAGATATATATAAAAAAAACAAAAAAAACTAAACAAATTATATAATACAATTCATATGTTTACAAATTAAAATCCATATACTCGAGGATATATTAAATACACACAACAATGATTAGGGGTAAGTAATGTTTATCTAAAACTGTATTGAATTGTGCCTACAAAAAGGAAGGTGAAACAATCTCAACATTTTAATGTAACACCAAGATGATGTTAATCTAAAAGATATAATTAAAATCCATATACTCGAGGATATATTAAATACACACAACAATGATTAGGGGTAAGTAATGTTTATCTAAAACTGTATTGAATTGTGCCTACAAAAAGGAAGGTGAAACAATCTCAACATTTTAATGTAACACCAAGATGATGTTAATCTAAAAGATATAAGATGTAATTCCCCATCTTAAATAACTGAAAAAAAATTGTGTACTTTTATTAAATAATGCATAATGAGTAAAATGAAAGGAGATTAAAATAAATACTCAACACATTGTTTGATATTGATGTATATTTTCAATTACCCAAATTACATTGTGTTTACTATGTTTACATATAGTAAATAGTTAATTACATTGTGTTTACATATAGTAAGTAGTTAATTTTGTAACACTTGGTAATCAAATGCATATATACTGTCATCAAATGCATATATGCAGAAGGATGACAAAAATTATTTATTAAGCACTAAACCCCTATTAAATCTGCCCATTCTCAATAGATATATGCCTTTAGGTGTAACAAGGGTGACAAAAATTATTTATTAAAAAGAAAATTAGAAATAAGGCCCACAAAAATTAAAAACTAAAGCACGTGGACTTATTCAATTGATATATAGATAGATTCTCATTCAATTGATATATATATAGAAGAGATTTTTTTTTGGAGAAAGAACCAAGAAGAGATTTTTTTTGACAACGAAAACACAGCGGTTTTAGTATATATAACTTCCACAAAAATTTCGTAGACCTCGACGAAGCGTGGGATATTACAAATAGGTATATCCTGAAGTTAATAAGCACCGTCGAGGGGGGGAATCTCCAAAATGTCTTTTCTGTTGCAGAGCACCGTCGAGGGGAACTTTATTTGATTTTTTATAATGTTGGTCGACGAAATAGTTGGACAGAACAGGGTAGCAGCTTGAAGCAAATATATAAGCGATACAAACAGTCACTTAAAATGTACATCACATCAAGGGTTTTGCCAGCTTTAAGGGAAAAGGAAGGTGAGGCCATGCTTAGAGAGTTTGTTAGAAGTTGGGGAATTCACAGGGAGATGGTCCCACGCCTATCCTATCCAAGATGCACACATATATATTCGTAAGTTTGTCTTCGATGAAATGCGACTCAATGTAAGGGATGCAGTGTTTACTCTTATTCGTGAAGACCGCCAGGGAGAGCAAATCGATCGCACTTTATTGAATGACGTTTTGGGTATTTTTGTAGAAATTGTAACGGATTACATGGATTTGTATAGGAATGAAATTGACGTGCCTGTGTTGGAATATGAAATTGACATGGATTACATGGATTACTATTCCTGTATGGATTATCTGTTGAAGGCCGGAGAATGTATGAAACATGAGGAGGACATAGCTGCCCATTATTTGCACAGGAGTAGGGAGAAGCTGTTAGAGATAGTACAAAATGAACTCCTTTCACATTACAAAACCCAACTCCTTGTTGTTGTAGCCTTCTCAGGGATGGAAACAAACTTGATTTTTCAAAGATTTACAGTATGTTTTGTAGAATACCTGAAGGTCTGCAAACACTTGTAAATACTTTTAAAGAGCATGTAATTAGAGAAGGAACTCCACTAGTTATGAGGGCACTGAATGCTATAACTGATAAGACAAGGAGAAGGGATATAGGTGGCGTGAAAGAAGAAGCTGCACTTGTATCTCCACTAGTTATGAGGGCACTGAATGCTATAACTGATAAGACAAGGAGAAGGGATATAGGTGGCGTGAAAGAAGAAGCTGCAATTGTATATACAGTTCTGGAATTGTATGACAAGTATGTGGATTACGTTATCAATTCCTTTCATCGCGATGCTCCTTTCTATAGGGCTTTCAATGAAGCATTTGCGGAATTCTGTAATAAAAAAGTTGCAGGAAGCACAAGTGAAGAATTCCTGGCCACCCTTTGTGATATTGTACTGAAAAAAGGTGGCAGTTGTGAAAAATTAAGATATGATGAGATTGAGGGTATTCTTGGAAATGTCACCAAATTTCTAGAATATGTGAGCGATAGAGATCTGTTTGCGAAATTCTATAGGAGAAAGTTAGTCGGTCGACTACTGTATGATAAAAAAAAGTACAGATGATATTCATGAGCTGAGCATGTTGTCAAAACTGAAGACGCAATTTGGTAATGAATTCACATCAAAGATGGGGAGTATGGTTAGAGATATCTTACAAGCACAGGCAAACCAGACTAGCTTCGAGGCATACCTGACTAGTAATCCAAATATCCATCGTGGAATAAAGTTGGATGTTAGGGTATTGAATTTCGCATTTTGGCCAACTTTCAAATCTTCTGAACCTAGTTTGCCTTTGGAGATGATTAAATGTGTGGACGCATTCAAAGAATTTTCTTCTACACACTGAACATCGACAGCTTATGTGGCTATGTTCCACGGGAACCTGTAATGTCATGGGAAAGTTTTATGGTGAGCCAATAGAATTGATAGTAACACCTTACTATGCAATTTTATTGTTATTGTTTAATAGTTCTCAAAAGTTGAGTTATTTAGACATCAAATCTCAGTTGAATTTGAGAGATGAAGATCTTATTAGAGTGCTACATTCAATTGTATGTGGGAAGGATAAAATTTTGCTCAAGGATCTGTAGACAAAAGAAATATCTGCATGCGATAGTTTTGAAATCAATTATAGTTTTACAAGGAAGATTAAGATTCTACTTCTCTCTGAAAATGAGAAGAAAAAGATCATTGAGAAAGTTGATATGGACATAGAGCAAAAAGTCAATGCCTTAATAATCCGCATCATGAAGAGAAAAAAATATTTAGATCATGAACAGCTAATAAATGAATGCATCGAGCAACATAGAGGGAGGACGTTCAAGATAAATGTAGAAGTATTAAAAAATAGCATTGAAAAATTGATTACATGGGAATACTTAGAAAGGGATAAGCAAAATTTTAATATATTAAGATATATTCCATGAAGGAAAAGAATCCCATGGAGTTCATTTGATTACACATGAGGATTAATTCATTTTTCAATCCATAAGGTTCATAAATTAATTATTTTTGGATATTCATGGTTATACCCCTTGCAAATATAAAATTGCATTTTTTGTATTACATTATGTGTTTACCTTTTTTATTTTTACTTAACAAATTTATTGTTTAAATTAAATTAACGTTTCATAAGGATTTTATGGTGTTACACAATTAATTTAATATTTATAGTTTTCAAAATTCATATGTATGATTGGATAAATGAGAATAAATAATTTTTGGGAGTTGTGCCATAGAAAATGAAAGGATTAAAGGCAGGACCATAGTGCGCGACAAGGGCAGATTTTGAAGCACAACAGTTCAGCGCAGGAAAAGCAACATTCCAGCGTAAAAGAAAGAAAAGTAGCAAATTAGCCCAAAAGTAGGAAACGTGGTTATGACCCATTAGAACTTTGGCGATAAGTTGTTATTAGGGTTTTTATCCCTAATTCTATGTATAAATATGTAAAGGGTTGGGGAATATTAGGTTGATGGTGAGAATAATATATTAGGTTTTTCATTAGTGATGAAGAGAGTTTCTCGAGCTTTTAAGAAAGATATTTCGGGGATAGGAGCATATCTCAGAAATTTGAGAGATAGGCTAGCACAATAAAGCAGCGAGGCAGGTTTGGAAAATACAATCTTTTGTAAGTGCAAGCCTGAGGTGATTATTGCATGAAGACTAATATAAGAAGACAATCCACTAGCCTAGGGATTGGGTGAACCACATTAAAATCCCATGTCTAATGTGTTTTTTGATGTGATTATTCGTGGATGTTATGTTTATGCATGATTAGTATAGATCTATTTAACATATGATTGATGAAAAATAGTAATGAATGATTAAGTGGGTTGGTTATATCGCGATCTATGTTATATTGTTTCTGCACACTAGGGTTTAGGGTACTGAATGAATCTTAGATGGGTTAATGTCGCACAACTATTATGGTGAAAGTAATGAACTTTTAGTCAATGGAAGTTGTGCATAGGGTTTTTTGACTCATAAAAGGATGTTAAATAAGGATAATGTGCAGAGGGTGAATAAATATTAATGGTTATGTTGGTAGCCTCACATCCCCTCATATAAGTAGAAACTTGGTTCCTGTAGCCCCAGTAGATGTCCGGTATCTAAAGGGTTTTTTTGGTTGAATAAATTGAACCTGGGATCTTATAACTGCACACCAACAAATGGTGAGCACCTGTGCTTGCTTGATAGTTCAGAAGCACTAGATGCGCTATAACAATGAAAATTGGTTTGGTAATTATTTTTTATTTACCCTAAGGAGGTGCACCTAATGATAGTGAAGCGCATCGGTGCATAATGTTCATGAGCACCGGTGAGATTTATTCGTGCATATGTTTTTTATTCTAAAGTATGGTGATATGTTTGAGAATTGACCCATCGGTGTGTTGAGTTTCATGTACGACCGAGTGTGATTAGTTAAACTTGGTGCAACACTACGTTAAATTTTATATATCATTGAGCTAGTGGTGTGGTTAATGACGTGAAATGTACCGGTGCGAGTGGAAGTCCATTGTGCACCAGTTTCAAGGCATTCTGAAGGACACACTCTTTTCTTTTTCTATAATTTATCGTGGTGCTCTTGATTAAATGACAACGGTGTGTACATATATTTGAGATGCATCTAAAATAGTGTTAACAGTAAATTTAACATTGTACGCACCAGTGGTGTTGCTCATTGTGAATTTAACATAGTACGCACTGCTTCAGGGAGAGCCGAAGCGTTCAAGCTCACCACGCGAAATTGAAAACAATGTCAAATTTCAAGCTAAATTCTAGTTTTTATTGAATGAAAATGCAAATAGGAAGCTAATAAATAATTTACCTGACCTCTTCTGCTTCGAGGAGGCATGGTTACACCATTGAGAGAAATGAAAATTCATGATAATTTAAAAAAAATGGAAATGTGTGAAATCCACCAATGGAGCTATCCAAGTCAGTGTAGAGCATCGGAAACATGGTGTCTTATAAGGAAAGGTGAGCATCGATTATTTCTTCAGAGTTTGCAAGAACGAGATGCACTATAACAATGAAAATCTATTTAGATTTTTTTTTTATTTACCCTATTGTGCTGCGCGTGACGATACTGAGGTAATGTTCAATGGAACTAGTGTGATTTATTTGGTGCATGTGTTTTTATTATAAGGTATGGTGGTTCTTTTGAACATTGAAATACCTATACATTATTGTTCATGTATGCATCGGTGCGTATATACCTTATAGGCACACCAAACCAAAATCTTCCACAAAAACCTTCGGTCTCCCACCTCTACTAACAATTTCCGCGATAAATAGCTAAGGGGTAAGTTTTCCAAGGAGGTTCTATAAAAATATCTCCAAGAAGGTGTTCTCTTTGTAGTGATTGCAGATCCTTTCTCCCTCACTTCATGGGGTTGGTTACATGAAATCCATTACTCTTGGTAATTTGGTTGACCAAACATCATTTTTAGAATGTTTTTGGTATTGTTTATGGAGGGCACACTTGTTATCTATCACCTTGGACAACACATGTGGCATATTTGAGCATATTTTGGATGACTACACGTGTGTTTGATCTATTTTTTAATGAACATATCAAATGCCAAACTAGGTGATTTTGTTAAATATCAAGTGGATATATATGTTCCTTTGGTTTTATGCTAAATTCAAAATATTTATGTTCATATTGGTTCCAATTTCCACCTAAAAAGTAATTGACACAAGTAACTCTAATTCTTGCGTAAATGAGTGTGCACTTAAATTTCTAGGTTTTATTTCTTGAATAAGAGTTTAAAAAGGGGGAAGTGAATCTATTTTCTTTCACATGGTATCATAGGTACCTAATGATTTTTAAACAACTCATTAATCTAAGCGATATTTTGTACTAAATATAATCTATATATTCACTTCTAGGAAATCGACGATGAATTTTTCAATACAACCTACTTGATTAACCAAACGACTCTTGTCCAAGTTGTTTTTACAATTTTTTTCATGCTTTGGAATTGGTGTTTTCTTACCAGTGAACATCTTTGGTACAAATTATTTAAATAGATATATCTTCACCCATTAATTTGATTCCATGTTTCCTAAATTTTTCTTGTCAATCTTTAACTGTTGAAAGGATTAGATCCAGGTTTTGATGTTGGTTTAACACACTCTAACATGTTTCACCTTATAACATTTTGTTTCCTATCTAATATAACCACCATCAACAACTAAATTGACATCAATAAATATTGAACAAAGTGTAGTATAGTGCCAATGCCTCTATATTTAGAAGAACAAATGTTTGATCATTAATTAAAGGGATGCATTATTCTAAGGGTTTTAGAGAAATGATTGTGCGATCCAGCAAGAGGATATAAGGAGCCATATAATATCTACTTTTATTGATACAAATTCAACATAGAAATTTTGGTTGTCCCTAGGTACTAGGGTCTAAAACGTTTTGTAATGTTCCCCAAATTTACCAAATAAAAAAAATATATTATTAGGGACATTAACTCTCTTTCCTTTGAAATAATAGATTCAAAAGATGTAAAGACAATTTAAAGGGAAGATGTCATCTCTATTCAACTCTTGCAGGGGTTATATATCTCCCTCTAGTTATAAACCTTATCGTCATTATAAGGGTTTTTATTTTGGAAGCCACTCATACTATATAGTAGTCATGTTTATCTAAGGATGGCCTTGCCATAACCTAGCCTCTCGAATTCCTTGACATTACTAACATAAGTGGAAAGTGTTAAGAGTATTCCAAAATGTCCTTAATTGTTCCAAATACATATTAGCATTTATATATATATTACAATTTATACAATTTATACTATTCAGGGCCCTTCATAATTCTCATTTCTAGGGTATGAGTATTTAATTTGGGTGTTTCCCCAAAGCCTTGACTATATCCGCATTCCTTCTTGGATAGTATTAATGTGTATAAAAATACCAGGTGAAGTGAAATAAAGGGTTCCAACATGCCTATTCTTTTCGCTAACCAAGGTACAGCCTTTACTATAAAGGTGACTTTAGGTCTAGTCTTAGCTTGGCCAACTGTATGAGGATCGGAAAAATTTATCTCTTGGTCCATATTGGCGTAGTTGGAGTTGGTCGAACATCGTTGGGGCCCAACGATAACCATCGTCCTTTATGAGTTTGTGTAACAATAACCGACCAATWGTTACACCATAACTAAAATGAGAGCCTAGCCTCAACAGATGTGAACATAGTGTCCTGAAGCGTTGTCCTCTCTGGCATTAACTCAGCATGAAAAGGAAGGGGAAYTGTCAAGGTTGCATTGAAACCTGCGTYAGTCAATTAATGGTAGCCTGCAAAGGGTCCCTTCCTAGGCTTTTCATCTGGCCCTCGTGTCCAACAAAGAGTAGGCCACCTCCCATTGATCACATGGTGGAGTACAGGTTCATTAACTATCTCTATTACTTTTTTTTGGAACGGTCTCTTAGTTTTTGTTTCACTCCCTTCATCTTTGTCCCTCTGTGAAAACTTCTCCAGTGTTATATGTGAAGAGTCAGTCTGGTGTATATGCCCTGAGTCATGGAGAAGGATTTGTCCTGGGTAGGAGAAGAACAAATGGATTAATGTTAGATAGTTTCCACCTTGAACTAGGTAAGAATATTCAAAAAACCTTTTTGTGTTTTTGGTAGTCACGTATTGTATACGAGACGTTAATTGTCTCCTTTTTCTGACTTCCTCAATCTTTCACATAAATTTTATATGGGTTGTTATATGTATTGTATTCATAGGGTTTATCATCATCCTTATGTTTCCCTTCATGGGTTTCCCTATCTTTGTATGTTGTAACCTGGTATTGAGTCCCCGTGAGTTGTGCAAGAGTTTTGGTCTGTATCATTGGCTTAACAAGGCATAGGAAGGACTTACTGAAGTTTTACAAGGTTATTGCATTGGGTGGATTAAATTCTCGCTCCAAAATTGTTGACAGTACTCACCCTAGCTTGAATCCCTTTCATGACTTACGGATTTGACTCCCTTTTAATTGGTTGTTGTATTTCCTTTCGGCATATAACAACTATAAATATACAACAACTATATATATAGACATATACATATCTCTATACATATATTTATTTTCCTAGCATATGTGGATAATTATTCTAAGTCTCATTTTTCACTTGCATTATCTGGTATTCTCAACTATATAATACAGTCATGCGTGTTTAACCTACAACAATATGTCTATATATATATATATATATATATATAGATTTATATATCAAGTTCACTTCCAGAATTTCCTTTAGCATTTGTACAGTCTAATGTTACTTGAAAATTGAACATCTATGTGTATGTGATTCACATGTCTGGTAGGGATTAAAATAGCTCTGAAATGATATTTTATTTACCTTACAGGTATTTCCTAGGTACCTACCATAAATGACACACCATGGTTTCCATCACTATATTCATTAATTAAATTCAGAATGTAATTATAATAGCTAATATACAGTAGTTTCAGTACTTATTATGTTAACAAACTCAAACTGTACCTTACCAACTAACATCCAGTAGCCTTATTACTTTATTCATTAATAGAATAAACTTCCAAGGTTCATCCTACAAATCGTTTTATTTCACTTATCCCTCATACAGTAAAACAATTCAGCAAACAATAGATAGGAGTACTTATCTGAATAAAAACTTGGGACAACAAAAGGAACAACCAAGTTCCTCCCAACTATAGATCGAAACAGCCAATCTACTTGCTCCAATCACCCCCTAGCATGACCATGAATCCATGAGGGAGAACTCCAGAACTCCTCCTTAGCTATAGTCCTTCAGTTTCAGTAAACTTCTCCTTGCCTCACACTCAGAAATAGTGTTCATAGCAGCAAGTGATAACCATTTTTCCCCAGCATACTAGACAGTGTCCTGCCTCCTCCCATATCCTATATATGCCAAAAGCATTTGTTCCTAGGCCTTTTCCCCTTTGGAATTTTTGCAGATTTACAAATCCTTGATTTTTAGGAGCTGCCAGTGGCCAAATTCCTGATTTTCCACTTGTAACATTTAGCCTCAAGGTAGTTCCAACATGTTCCTAACTCATGGAGTCATGGTGAGCTGATTTCAACATGGTTGTTCCATTTGTCTCTCATCAATAATTATAAAAATAATTATTTCTTACAAGTGTCATAGTCAAAGAGTTGGTTGGGACAAATCAATTTTTTTCCCAATAGTCATAATCATAATTTACAATTAACTAAATTAAGAATTGCCATAAATGGAAATAATTTTTCAATTTTGAATTTACCAAAAACGGAAATAAATTCCTAACTAATTTCAGACTTAATAATAATTTATTTTTGGGGATATTACACCCTTTCCCCCTTTAGTGAAACACTATCCTTAGTGTTCATTCCTTTCTCAGAATAGGGTTGGATGAGATTTCTTCAAATCTCCCTCCAATTCCCAAGTGGCCTCCTTAGGGATAAAGTGCTTTCATTGCACTTTTACCTAGGTGACAACTCTGTTTCGTAGTGTTATTTCTCTCCTGTCCAAAATGCGCAGAGGTTCCGCTTGGAACTCACCCTTTGGTTCTACCTGCACCATGTTCCAATTGATCATGTGAGTAGGATCATGAACATATTTTTTTTTAACAAAGATACATGAAATACATTATGAATTTTCAGATTTGTAGGAATTGCAAGCTGGTATGCCACTGGTCCAATTCGAGCTAAGATCTCGAAAGGGCCACAAAACCTAGGTGCTAACTTGGAACAATTTCCTAGCTTTAGTGAACTTCTTCTAGTTTTGACTTTTAAATAAATGTGGTCTCCCACTTGGAATTCCTGGTGTCTTCTTTTCAGGTCTGCGTAAATTTTTTGTCTATCATGTGCTTCTTCTAAATTATGTTGTAATTTTCTTACCATATTCTCCATTTCCTAGAGCATTTATGTTCCCACCATGAGTCTGTCAACTGGGTTATCCCACCTAATCGGAGTTGTACACTTTCTGTTGTACAGTACTTCAAAGGGGCTCATCTTAGCTGATGTATGGTAACCATTGTTGTACGCAAATTCAACCAAGTGCAGGTAGTCTTCCTACTTACTTGGTTTCTTCCTTACGTACATTTGTAGCATATCTTCCACGATTTGGTTTGTTCGTTCAGTTTGCCCATCCTTTTGTGGATGGTAGCTTGTGCTGAAATTCAAGTTAGTATTTAACCTTGCAAACAATTCTTTCCAAAACGTAGATGTGAATTTTACATCTTTATCCGAAATCACCATTTTAGGAATACCATGCAGTCTAAAAATTTATTTCATGAATATTTCAGCGACGTTAATAGCTTTAAAAGTAGACTTTACAGGAATAAAGTGTGCATACTTACTAAGCTTATCTATTATTACCATAATTGAATCATTTTGTTTTTGAGTTATAGGCAAACATGTAATAAAAGCCAGTGATGTAGTCTCCAATTTCCATTCTGACATTGGTAGAGGATTCAACATGTCGGCTGGATGTTGGTTTTCATCTTTCACCTATTGACAATCTTGTCACTTAGATAAGTATTATGTTGTCTCGCCCTTCATATTAGGCCAATAAAATAAATTCTTTAATGTTGTTACCATTTTCAGGTATCCCAAATGACCAGAATATGGTTTCTTATGTACTTCGTCCAACACTTTTAACTTTAATTCAGCAGAATCTGGTATGCATAATCTATTTTTGAATCTTAGTAGACCATTTTTGTCCAAACTCAGATCTGTTCTGTCTAAATTTTCTGCATTATTTCGTAAATTTGTCACGTTTTAATGTAATTTTCATCATTAGTACTTCCAGCCTTTATCCTTTTCTCAAGATCGTTTTCATCCCTACTAATGTTTATTTCAAACAACCAATGAATTCTTCTACTTAAATCATCAACCACCTTGTTTTCCTTACCCTTGATGTGTCTTACCTCAAATTTGAATTCGCTCAAGAGGGCAAGCCATATTGCTTTCCTTGCATTAAGGTCTGGTTGACTAAACAAAAATTTCACCCCACTGTTATCAGTCAATAACAAAATATTTCTACCCATTATATAGTGTTGCCACATCTTTAATGTGTGGATGACAACTGCTAACTCTAAGTCATGAGTGGCGTAGTTTCGTTTGTGCTCCTTTAGTTTTTGGGACTCATAAAAATAATGTTCCCTTCTTCAGTTAGGACACCACCTAGACCTTCTTTACTCGCATCCACACAGAGTGTGAATTCTTTGTCCGGATCTACTACCTTTAAAAGGGGTGCGGTTGTTGGCAATTCCTTTAACTTATTAAAACATTCTTGACATTTTTGTGACCAATTAAACTTGGTTCCCTTTTTTTGTAAATATGTGATAGGGTAAGAAATCTTGGAGAATCCCTCTATAAATTTGCAGTAATATACGATGATTCCCATGAATGACCGAATGTCTTCTACATCCATAGGGATCAGCCATTCCATGATGGCTCTTATTTTCTCTGGGTCGACTACAATACCTTCTTCAGATATTACATGTCCTAGGTACTGTATTTTCTTTTGATAAAAGTCACACTTGTCGAATTTAGCATACAGTTTGTGTTTTCATAAAGTTTGCAGTACTATCCTTAGTTGTTCTTCGTGTTCTTCTTATGTTTTAGAATACACTAAGATATCATCAATAAATACCAAAACAAACTTATCCAAGTACTGACTGAAAATGTTTTTCATTAGACACATAAATGTTGTTGGTGTGTTAGTGAGACCAAACGGTATAACCACGAATCCATAATGTCCATATCACATTCTGAATGTTGTTTTACTTATGTCCTCGTATTTTTTTCTAACCTGGTGATAACTAGATCTTAAATCCAATTTAGACAAAATATTGTCCCCACCTACTTGATTGAACGGATCATTGATCCTAGGTAATGGGTATTTGTTCGTAACCGTCATTTTATTTAACTGTCTGTAATCAATGCATAATCTCAAAGTTTTGTCTTTATTTTTAACAAAAAGGACTCGTTCTCCCCATGGTGAGACACTTGGTCAGATGTATTCCTTCTCCAACAGTGCTTGTAGTTGAATCTTTGATTTTTTTAACTTAGGTAAACTCATTCGATAGGGTACCTTAGATATAGGAGCTCAACCATGCAGCAGGTCGATAGAAAAATCTATCTCTCCTTGGGGGAAATTCGGGTATCTCATCAACAAACACATCTCTAAAATCATGCAAGACGATAAAATCCTCTATGTTCAGTTTATTCTCTTTTTCCAACAAATTTTTCACTTGGATGGCATAAATCTCGCAACCTTTTCTCATCCACTTCTTAAATTGCATTGCTAAAATCTGCCTAACTGAGACTGGTTTTTGTATACCTTGTATTGTCCTAACAGTGTTGTTTTTGTCTTGATACTTGAGTGATTTTTCATAACAATCTAGAACTTCTTTATGCCTTTCTAACCAGACAATTTTGATAATTATGTCATAAGATCCTAACGGTAGAATACTCAGATTTCTCTTTGTGTTTTGACCACCTAAATTGAACTCATAATCAGAAATAAAATCAGATACTTTTCTTTTTGTTCATGTTGCTAGTTGTACTACCCAAGATTTTGCATGTCTTGTTTTATTAAGTTTATTTGAATCCACTACACCAAGAGCGATATAACTCAACATAGCTCCTAGATCAATTAAAACAAAAATACAAGTATATGTTAATCTTACCTTCAATTTCCACTACAGTGAACTAGTGATCAGCTTACTGGCCATCCACAACTACATTGATCCGATGTAAGATTTTGCCCACATCTCCCACTGTAGAGGCTTCCTATAGGTTGTGAACCGTATTCTTGGTTGTTGAAGTCAAACATGGATAGTTCCTCCTTAAGTGAGGTTCTCCACGTCCCCATCATTTTAATGGTTCTTTGGGGTTGTCCCCAAACTTCTTTGTTCCCAGATTAACTGGTTTACCACCTCCTTAGGTGTTCTGGTTGTTGGAGTGAAAATATTTCCTTGGAAAACTCTTTGCGACATTCTGGAAAGGGGTTGGTTGATATCCCTTCTTCCATTGGTTCATTCGGTCTCGTTTCTTGTCCTTCCAAGCCTTCGAAAATTCCGACCACTGTTTGTATTGGTCGTAACACATTCAGGCCTTCTTGAAAACTTCACTTAAGGACTTGGGGTTGTCAAATTCAATTATGTCCTTATAGGACTGTGGTAAATAGCTTAGGAACCACTGGAGTTTTACTTCTTCCTCCCAGATATAAGGCACAAACCTTAATAATTCCAGGAATTTGTTTATCAGGTCATCCATAGCCATTTTATCGAGTCGTAGCTCATAAAACTCTTTGGTTTTTCTTTCATAGTAACTTTCAAATAAATATTGTTTCTTAAAGTACTTCTTAAAATCCGACCATTCTGTCTGTTTTTCCTTTAGGCCCTTGGCAAACTTAAGGTCCTAGCACCATATGCTTTATTTTCCTTTCAGATTATAAATGGACATTCTAACCTTCATATTGTTGGAATAGTTGTAGATTTGGAAATAATTTTTTATGTCCAATAACCATGCTTCAGCCTCCTCCCCTATTTTGGATTCCCCATCAAAGATGGACGGTTTGATTTTCTTAAACTCTCCCTCCAGGTGATCCACCTATTTCCTTTTTCTTCCTATGTTTGTTTTATCTTCAGCTGATGGTGTACCTTCGAAAGAGTTGTCCCCTTTTTCCACTTCAAGACTAGAATTCTTGGAGGCCCTTTTACTAACCTCTTCTTCCTAGTTATCATCTTTTGGGATATTCTTTGTTACTATGCTTCGTAATAGTAATTTATTTATTTCTTGTTGTTCTTGTTGTGCTTTTTTCAGTTTCTCATTGTCTGCCTTCAAAATTTGCAGTTCCACAATGAGGTTTTTCATGGTCTCCAAAACCTGGGTGGCAGAACTTCCTTCAATGTTTTGTCCAGGTTCTCTAGTAGGTCCTTGCTCAGGATTGTCCTCAAGCCTGACCTCCTCTTCATTCTGGGCTGCCATGATCACAACAAAATTAATGTTTTTATGTTTGTAACAGTAATTGTTTTGTTAGTTTTTTCATAAAACAGAAAACATGTGCCAAGCAAATATTTTTGGCCCTATTTAAGGTCCAAGTATTGTAACCTTTTCTCTGATACCATATGTAATGTTCCCCAAATTTACCAAATAAAAAAAAATATTACGGACATTAACTCTCTTTCCTTTCAAATAATAGGTTCAAAAGACGTAAAGACAAGTTAAAGGGCAGATGTTGTCTCTATTCAACTCTCACAGGGTTTATATATTTCCCTCTAGTAATAAACATTATTGTCGTTATAAGGGTTTTTATTTCAAAATCCACTCATACTATATAGTAGTCATGTATATCTAAGGATGGCCTTGCCATAACCTAGCCTTTCGAATTCCTTGACATTACTAACATAACTGGAAAGTGTTAACAGTATTCCAAAATGTCCTTAATTGTTCCAATTATATATATATATATATATATATATATATATATATATATATATATATTACAATTTATATTATTCAGGACCCTTCATAATTCTCATTTCTAGGGTATGAGTATTTAAGTTGGGTGTTTCCCCAAAGCCTTGACGATATTCGTTTTCCTTCCTGGATAGTATTAATGTGTATAAAAATATCAGGTCAAGTGAAATAAAGGGTTCTACAATGCCTATACTTTTCTCTAACAAAGGTAAAGTCTTTACTATAGAGGTGACTTTAGGTTTAGTCTTATTTTGGCCAACGGTATGAGGATCAGATGAATTTAGCTCCTGATTCATATTGGCATAGTTGGAGTTGGTCGAACATTGTTGGGGCCCAATGATAACCTTCTTCCTTTGCGAGCTTTTGTAACGATAACTGGCCGATAGTTACACCATAACTGAAATGAGATCCTAGCCTCGAAAGACGCAAACATAGTTTCCTGAAGCGTTGTCCTCCCTGCCATTAAATCAACATGAAAAAGGAAGGGGAAGTGTCAGGGTTGCATTGAAACCTCCGTCATTAAATTAATGGTAGCCTATGAAGGGTCCCTTCCAAGGCCTATCATCTGGCCCTCATGTCCAATGCAGAGTAGGCCACCTCCCATTTATCACATGGTGGAGTAAAGGTTCATTAACTATCTCTATTACATTTTTTTCAGAATCATCTCTTAGGTTTTGTTTCACTCCCTTCGGCTTTGTCCCTCTGCGAAAACTTCTCCAGTGTTATCTGTGAAGAGTCGCTCTGGTGTATATTCCATGAGTCATGGAGAAGGATCATCCTGAGCGGGAGAAGAACAAATGGATGACTGTTAGATAGTCTCCACCTTGAACTAGGTAAGAATATTCAAAAAACCTTTCTGCATTTTCGATACTTAGGTATTGTATACTAGACGTTAATCATCTCCTTGTTTCTGACTCCTTCAATCTTGCATAGAAATTCTATACGAGTTGTTGTATGTATTTTATTCATAGGTTTTATCGTCATCCTTCTATTTTCCTTCATGGGTTTCCATATATTTGTACGTTGTAACCTGGTATTGAGTCCTCACGATCTGCACAAGAGTTATGGTCTGTATCGTTGGCATAACAGAACATAGGACGGACTTACTAAAGTTTTACAAGGTTATTGCATTGGGTGGATTAAATCCTCACTCCAAAATTGTTGACAGTCCTCACCCTAGCTTGAAGCCCTTTCGTGACTTACGGATTTATACCCTTCCCTAAACATGTTGGTTATCTGGAAAATCATGAGTATATACGTTTGTTTTCAGTCTATACTTTGGAACCCCACCCTGTGCGTTGAATGTTCCATTCTATTTGGGTAAAGGAAATTCTATTTCAATAAGATGTTATGACTTATCTTTGTCTCTGTTGGATATTTTTTATACTGAGTTTTCTTTGGAATCCACCATTATGTAGATTCGATCAAAACCCACTAGCTGGCTCCTATGTCTGTATTTTTCCTTTTAATTGGTTTTTGTATTTCCTTTAAACATATAATATATCAAATGGTAGCCTGTTCACTGAACAACTTGTTTAATACACGCCCTCCAACATGCAATATTTAAGTCTGTAATTAAACCTGAAAATAATGTTTTTTCTTCAATTGATATTGTTTTCTATGGTGAAAGAAAAATCGTTTGATGCGTGCCATTCAGCATACCATATTTAAATGTATGTTTAAATCTTGTAGTAATGCATTCCTTTCAACATATAGTACTTAAATTGATATTTAGATCTTGATTAATGTATTTGGCATGCGCATACTATGCAATCCTTTGCAATCGGATTATGTAGTTCTTGATGGGTTATTATAGTTTACTTATTTCCTAAAAAGTTTGATTAAGGAAAAAATTGGTTACCAATCTAATGATGGGACCCCTATTGTTGCGAGGGTACCCATCAAGAAACCTTTGGTCCAATCCACCCCTTTGGCATGTGGATGCTTTCTCAAACAATGATGTGAATGGAAGAAGGACATCAGTTTTCCTAATTCACAAGTTAAGTGAACTCCTCTGATAATTTCATTTCGTAATTCACTCTAGTAACTATGTTATATACTCATTTAACTTTTGTTGGACAATTGGTAAGTATGAATTTATGCTTTCCTTGCAGGAAATTTGACCTTCAAAATCTCTGGATTCAGGACAACACCATGTGTAAGAAAAGGTATTCGGGTTTCATTTTAGAGCTCTTAAGAGTGTACTCTAGGTTCTAAGGAAAGGATACAATTCTGCTCTAGAATGTTACCATCATGGATGAATTCGTTTAGGCTTATATAGACAATTGATTCTTTATCTTTGTAACTGTTAAAGAACGAACAGGAAGGAAAAACCCCCTTTTTTTTAATAATATTTCATATTTTCGTAGTTATGAATCATAGTGTTTGTAGAGTTTGATTACTTACCTAATTACTTGCTCGATTCTGGGAGATGGAACATAATTTATGTATTTTAATTTAATGAGCATTTTCTCCTGTGTTATTGTATATCAAACAAAGGACTTTGTTTGTGGGATAATTGAACTATATAATTTCATACAATTGGCATAATCATAATAATAAAATATTTTATCCATTTCTCACGTGTCCAAGCACTGATAACCTTACTGTATGAGTATTTAGATGTAGAAGTAGTTATGAAACATTCTGTACAACAACTATATATATATATACACATATACATATCTCTATACATATATGGATATTCCTATCATATGTGGATAATTATTCTAAGTCTCGTTTGGCACTTGCATTGTCTGGTGTTCTCAACTATCTAATACAATCCTACGTATTTAGCCTACAACAATATGTCTAGATATATATTTAAATCTCAAATTCACTTCCAGAATTTCCTTTAGCATTTGTACAGTCTAATGTTACTTGAAAACTGAACATCTATGTGTATGTGATTCACATGTCTGGTAGGGATTAAAATAGCTCAAAAATGAAATTTTATTTACCTTTCAGGTATTTCCTAGGTACCTACCATAACTGACACACCATGGTTTCCATCACTGTATTCGTTAACTAAATTCAGACTGTAATTATAAGAGCTAATACAGAGCAGTTTCAGTACTTATTATGTTAACAAACTCAAATTGTACCTAAGCAGCTAACATCCAGTAGCCTTATTACTTTATTCATTAATAGAATCAACTTCCAAGGTTCATCCTACAAATCATTTTATTTCACTTAGCCCTCATACAGTAAAACAATTCAGCAAACAATATATAGGAGTACTTATCTGAATAAAAAGTTGGGAAAACAAAAGGAACATCCAAGTTCCTCCCAACCATAGATCAGAACAGCCAATCTACTTGCTCCAATCACCCCCTAGCCTGACTATGAATCCATGAGGGAAAAATCCAGAACTCCTCCTTAGCTACAATCCTTCAGTTTCAGAAAAAATTTCTTTGCCTCACACTCAGAAGCATTGTCCATAGCAGTAAGTGATAACCATTTTTCCCCAGCATACTAGGCAGTGTCTTGCCTCCTCCCATATGTTATATATGCCAAAAGAATTTGTGCCTAGATCTTTTCTCCTTGGGAATTTTTGCATATTTACAAATCCTTGATTTTTCAGGGGCTTCCAGTGGCATAATTCTTGATTTTCCATTTGTAACATTCATCCCTAAGGTAGTTCCAACATGTTCCCCACTCATGGAGTCATGGTCAGTTGATTTCAACCTGGTTGTTCCATTTGTCTCTCAGCAATAACTATAAAAATATTTATTTCTTACAAGTGTCATAGTCAAAGAGTTGGTTGGGACAAATCAAATATTTTTCCAGCAGTCATAATAATAATTTACAATTAACTAAATTCGAAATTCAGAATTGCCATAAATGGAAATAATTTTCCAATTTTGAATTTACCAAAAACGGAAATAAATTCCTAACTAATTTCAGAGTTAATAATAATTTATTTTGGGGGATATTACACCTTTCAATAAAAAAAATCAATATTTCTTGCACTTTGATTTATATTTAGTGATGCATATTGTCTTTTCCATCCTTAACGTTTTCATATTTAATTTGCTTCAACATCATTCAAGTTTAGGTTTTCAAAGAGTTGTGATACACAACATGAACTTGAAAACACTTCTATATTTTTTTTTGTGTCTTACCCTTTGAAATGCAATAATACTTCCTTCCTAAGAAATAACGCCTAAACTAGCAAACCTAAACTAAAATAAATCTATTTGTCCACATGGTGCAACGCTCTCTCAGACTTGGACTTTCTGAGCTAGGTAAGCATATACTACACTCAAAACACACAAATGAAAAGAAAAAACTACTATGATACCAACATGATTTGTAAACCTCCTTGGATATTCCAATGGTTAGGTCTCCAAATTATATCTTAAACTACTACTACTACAATGAGCTTATGCTTGAGTGTGCAGATATGCATTTTTCATTTTCATTGTTTCAATAGAAAGATAAAACAATGAAACACACCATATATGAATTGTCACATGAAATGAATGGTTTCTAAATTTTTCATGGGACATGGTGAATCTAAAAAATATGATGGTTACTTTGCATTGCTATTTGATTATTTACAACGTTATGTATGTTATTGGGATCTAGGCATTTGTTTTGTGAGTAGTTGATCTATTTTTCATCATTGAATGCAAGTACCCTTTGAACACCTTTATAACATGACTTATGGATATCAATTGAAATAGTTCAATATGGGAATAAGCATGAGCTTCTAGTAACTCTCTATTTGATGTAAAAGGAAAATTATCCATTGTTTGAACAAGCATATTCATGAATGGTTCACACTATAATAAAGCATTAGTGGATGGTATTACTAGTAACGTTGTTTAAATCACTTGGGACTATAGTTTATGTTTTGTCATTTTAATCTGGTCATTTTGTCCTAAATATGAACAATGGTTTCATTTAGTCCTCACATATTATGAGAAATTTATGATTGGTAACAACAAATTCATGTAGTGAACTATTTTGTGGCTTGTTAATTCACTACCACTCTTTGCTCACCACAAATTCACGAGCTCATGTTATGAAATTATTTATGATGCATGAAATTATATTTCACAAACAAAATTCAAATTTGATTCCCTACACTAAATCTATTTATTTGCATGTGTAAAGAATCATTATTCACATAATAAAAACTAATCATTATTGGAAAAAAAAATATATGTCAAGTGACTAAATTACCCTTACAAGACAAAGAACTTATTCAACTTTACTATAGGGACACCCATGTTATGTTAAAAAATTACCTCTTCTTAGACTAAAAGCAAGAGGTAAGACCAATAAGGTTATATTGGGTGGCTTCCTTGTAGTTTCCATTAGGCTCTCCCATTGGATTAATTATTTTCCTTTAGAATATAGTTTGAGTGGTAACATGCCCAATATATAAATAGGGTCTTTCGCAAAATTCATTCAACCAAAGTTGAAATTCCTATATTGTCCAAGTGTTCCTATTTATCTATTGATCATTTCAAAGACCTAATTTTCAAATCAATAATTTATACCTCTTCCTTTCAATGATTCAACTGACATTTGGTAATACCCTAATCACAAAAGGTGGTGCGATTAAAGAAAATGGTTTGATCACAAAAAGTGGCCCAATCAAAGAAAATTCAAATATCACAAAAGGTGTCCCAACCAAATAAAATGGAACGATCACAAAAAAGGCCCGATCAAAGCGAGGCCCTGATTTTGAATTTTGGCCCAATTCTCAAATTTGTTCTAATTTTGAATTTTGTCCAAGTTCTGAGATTTTCCTTGATTTTCAAATCTACCATGATTTTGAGCTTTGGCCCCATTTTAAAATCTATTTTCATTTTAGGCCTCATTTTAATATAGGATTTCATTTTTAGGCCCAATTTTTAATTTTGGCATGATTTTCAATTTTTCCTCGGTTTTCAGTTTCTTCTAGATTTTCATTTTAGGCATGATTTTCCATTTTGGAATTATTTTCATTTTTTTATATAACTTTTGATCCCAACCTCCATTTTAGGTTTTCCTTTTACCATTGGAAAATCTCGTTGAGATCTACAACTTCAATGATATATATATATATATATATATATATATATATATATATATATATATATATATAATTTGGCAATGTTTGTTTCATATTTGCTAAAAAGAAAAACAAAGAACAAAGAAACTTTGTGCAAATATTTTGAATGATGGAGAATTTGAAAAGAAACAATGCAATCCTTGAGGTGTTCTTATGTATTCATGCTTGACCTAAGATATTGATGACTTAGAAAATAAATTGGCTTTGTAAAGTGTGAGTTTCGACTCACATATTTCTTTGGGTTTGGTGATGAGCCTTGGGAATACTACATTAAAAGGGGGTCAATTTAGCTATTATTGTTTTAACAAATTAAAGGGTAATAAGAAGTCACAAAACATGATTATTCCTACTAGGACTCAGAAAATCTTGATTTTAAAATTGGAATCAAAGCTATTTGTGGATGTCTCACCTTCTCATGGTTGAAGATGAAGGTTGAATGTGAATGAAGAAATGACAAGTGGAAAATAACATAAATACCAACTTCTTAATAATAATTCTAATCACACATCAAAATTTTAATAATAATTCTAATAAGACATCAAAATTTGAACCACGGAATCGAAAATACCTTGGAAATTTCGAAGTATTAATTCAATGATAAATTTCATGGATGGAATTAATATTCTATTTCTACTCTCATATGAAAGTGACATATTGAAATTTCTTCCCTGTTTCTCTTATTAAGTAAGAATCATAACATTAAAGGTTGTTATGTACTTTAAGAGAAATGAGTAAGAGTCCTTTGTTGGGCCTTTATTTCCTTTCAAAAATATTGGAAAATAGAAAAAAAAATCTACTCATCATTTCTTTCCATAATGTATTTCTCTTCTTTTGAAATTAAGGTATGATAAGATCTTCCATTTTCCATTAATTGCCTGTTTACATAGTCATAATGATGCACATGATAAAATTTTCTCTACTTTTGGAATGGGGCAAAGCATCCAAAAACTATCTATTGAGTTGTATATAGGTCACCATGAGAACTTAGATTCTATTTCTATGCCTTTCTTATGATGAAATTCCCTCTCATATTGAAGAAATAGATATTGGAGTTTCTATGGTATTCCTCATTGTCACCACAAGGTATTACTACATCCAACATAAAATGTGCACTCTCTGTATGTCTCCACATGAATTTCTTACATGTAAGACATACTGGTCAAATATACATATCCTTCTAATTATAAAGCATGCCATATATTTTAGTTGTATCCATGACGAGTGTAATTTATGTGCGTGAGACTTATTGGATCAACATTTTGATTTCCCTATCCCCGGATGGGGTGTCACAAGGGATATCGTGGCAGTTGGCGGTTGAGGGTACTGGGCGCCGTGGTATGGACACGCATGCCAGGCATGTGCAACGGCCAGTCACCCCGCCGGGTA
>JZKD02S1672985.1:101343-118767 GCA_000966675.3 Picea glauca
AAGATTTCACTGCTCTGTCTGCCTCACAGTCTTCCTGCATGCATACATTGCACTTTATATTCTTCTTTCTTTTGTGCTCTGTACGCGATTCTCGTTCAATGCACCTTTTGTTTCCTGTCCATTTCAGCTGCTGCACCACCCCTTTACTTCTTCACACATGCATTGCTTCACCTCCGCAACAACAACCACAACAACTCCAACAGCAACGACAACCCCATCTCTTCTCTGTACAGTGTACTTATAGCTTCTGTGCACCTTGTGCATGCAATGCGCGCAATGCCTCTGCATGCTCACACCAAACCAATCTCCTCCACATCTCGAGTGCTCTGCCTGATCATCGCAACTCTTCAGCTTCTCTGGTGGTTCCCACTACGCGTCCAGCATTACTGGGTGTTCAGCTGAGATTCCTCAGCCTCTCTGGCAGTTGAGACTCTTCGTCTTCTTTGGCACAGTCGAGCTTATCCTTTCTGTTTCAGTTATAGACTTCAACACTCATCCATCTGTCAATCCCCTCTAAGAATTGTCTTCATTCACTGGAAGAAGCTTGGAGACTCTTCAGCTCCTCTGGCGGTCACACATAAGTCTCTTCGAATATTTTGGCAGAAACCATCAATGGTTTCTAGTAGTTACACTGTGAAGAGCAACATTATCCCTCCGATCATACTCAAATTCACCTGCACCGTTGGATTGGCTCCGTGGGATCTTGCATTCATTTCGGCATTTCAGCATTCGGCAATTCGGCATTTGTGTGACCAAGTGTCTCGACACTCCCAGTCGTGATACCCGAAACTCTGAAAAGGAGCTTGTCTGCACTAGCTCCTTCCCCCATCTTCCACCGATGTGACCACAGGCTACATCCATTTCACCTTTTCGGTATTTTCGCGAACTTATGATCTTCATCGACCCTGATCGACGGTCCACAATCTCGATGAATTGACGGTCCAGATCTCATCGTGAATTCGCATCTCGTTGTTCCTTATATGGAGGTTCTCGTCACTCCAAGTCAATATAGGCGAGACTCTGAGATGGAGCTTAGATCAATGGTCCAGAATCTTGGTTTATTGACGGTCCAGATCTCATCATGAATTCGCATCTCACAATTCTTGTGATGAAAGGTCTCATCACTCCAAGTCACAATAGTCGAGACTCCGAGATTGTTTCGTGATTTCGCATATCACGAATTCGGCATTCTTGTTGCAAAGTGTTTCGACACTCCAACTTTCGGTATCCAAAACCCCGAAATGGGGTTGGATCAACGGTCTACATCAAACCTTGATCTGACAGCTCAGATCATTTCGCGATTTTGCATTTCGCGATTTTGGCATTCCTGTGGTATTGTTTCTTGACTCTTCAAGTCGTGATTCACGAAACCTTGAAGTGATGTAAACCTGCTGACGTCACACGTGAATTGACACGTGTCGAATAACTGCCACGTGTCACTCTGATTCGTGACTTACACGTGCCTGAAATGTTGAACCAGCTTGACACTTGTCATTGCCTGGTTGTGCCACGTGTTCTTAGCTGACGTCGTTTGCTGACGTGTTTGTTTCGGGATTTCACATTTCGCGATTTCGGGACTCATGTTGTAAAGAACCTTGACATTTCCATCTTCCAATATCCGAAATCCCGATAGCCAAAACTCTGAAATGGAGTTGGACCACTGCTTCGATCATGCACTTTAAAGAACGTGCAGGTTCTTCCTGATCCAACGATGGTCGGAACTTATGCTCAGATCTGATGCCTAAGATCTATCCTTCTCTTCTGTGTGTTTTTCTTGTCTACAATTTTATCTAACGGTCCTCCTTCTTTCGGGAAATTAAATGGGATCCAACAATCACTGACGCTTCTCCTCCCGAGCTTAGGCACTGCGTTCGACTCTGTGCTAATTCCTCCTGAGCTTACTTTTTCCATATTTTGCCTTCGTTGCATATTCTGATCTTCCCATCAATGTTCTTGCCATCAATGACAAGCTCACTCCCAACTGTAAACCTTCCAACAATCTCCCCCTTTGGCATTGATGGCAACCCTGAACGGCTACGCTAATCTGTTTGGACCTCCAGCTGTAGCATCCGATCCGGACCACTCCTTTTCTCCCCCTTTGACATCAATGTCAAAGAAAACACGCTCCCCCTAAGCTGTTGCAGTATTTTTATGAGGTATCATATATGCAATCAATACATGACTCCCCCTAACAGGATGGACTTTCTTAGATGTGAGACGGGATAACACCCAACTTTTGTCTGAGATATTCAAATGGTTTTTTGGCTAGAGGTTTAGTAAAAATGTCTGCAATTTGTTCTATGGTTGGAATGTAATGGACCTGAACAATTTGATTGGTGACCTTCTCTCTTAGAAAATGATATTTTATGGGAATATACTTGGTCTTGGAGTGGAATACAGGATTTTTAGACACACTGATGGCACTAGTGTTATCACAATGAATCGGGATCGGTGCAGTGTATTTTATGTCCAAGTCTGCAAGTGTCATAATCATCCATAATACCTGAGTGCAATAGGTAGCAGCCACAATGTACTCTGCCTCTATGGTTGATAAAGAAATGGAACCTTGCTTTTTACTAAGCCAGGCTACTAAAGAGTCACCCAGGAAGAATGCTCCTTCACTGGTGCTTTTTCTCTCATCAACACAGTTTGCCCAATCTGCATTTGAATAAGCATTTAGCTGAAAATTTTGATTTCTGGGATACCACAGACCATAAGTCATTGTTTCTTTCAAATACTTGAATATCCTTTTGACAGCTTGCAAATGACTCTGTTTAGGTGCAGCCCGATATCTTATTACCATTCCTACAGCATGCATTATGCCTGGGCGAGATGTTGTGATGTACAACAGGCTTCCAATCATTGTACCCACGGGTTTAGAATCTTCCATTTGAAACCTTTTCAGCATTTCTCTTAGATATTTTTCTTCAAAAATGAACATCCCTTCGGACCTCTGAGTAATTTGTAGACCAAGAAAAAATGGCAGTTCTCCTATCATAGACATTTCAAACTCAGACTCCATGGCAGAAGCAAACCATTGTACCAATGAATTCTTATTACATCCAAAGATGATGTCATCTACANAAACAATTATTATTCTTTTAAAATATTTACAAGGCACTCAATGATGATTACAATAATGCAGGGAAATAAACAATGGCACATTCAGCATCAGTCACATATATGAGAAACACAGAGATAGATATTTCCTGAGGAAACCCATACAGGATAAAAACCTCGTCTTCTGTATATGATAAGTATTATTTACATTCTTTACATTATCATACATATGAGCACCAACTCATTGTGAGGCTACAACCTCTGTTTTGCAAGCTGCAACTTGATGAAAGCACCAACTCTCTGTTTTTCTCTAGCACCCACTAGAAGGAAGCACCAACTCCCCGGTTTTTCTAGCTCCAACTAGAAGGAGGCACCAACTCCCTGGTTTCTCTAGCACCAACTAGAAGGAAGCTACAACTCCCTATGTTCAAGCACCCACTTGAACCTCTGAGGACACCAGTCCTCCCTAGCACCTCCCTTCCACCCTAGTTTATGAATATGAAATACTGAAACCTATTACAGTGATATAGTGTTCAATAACAGCTTACCAGTCTCATCACTGTTCTGCAAGATTTTGCTGCTCAGTCTGCCTCACAGTCTTCCTGCATGCATACATTGCACTTTCTATTCTTCTTTCTTTTGTGCTCTATACGCCATTCCCATTCAATGCACCTTTTGTTTCCTGTCCATTTCAACGACTGCACCACCCCTTTACTTCTTCACACATGCATTATTTTACCTCTGCAACAACAACCACAACAACTCCAACAGCAATGGCAACCCCATCTCTTCTCTGTACCGTGTACTTATAGCTTTTGTGAACCTTGTGCATGCAATGTGTGCAATGCCTCTACATGCTCACACTGCACCGATCTCCTCCACATCTCGAGTGCTCTGCCTGATCATCGCAAATCTTCAGCTTCTCTGGTGGTTCCCACTATGCGTCTAGCATCACTGGTTGTTCAACTGAGATTCCTCAGCCTCTCTGGAAGTTGAGACTCTTCGTCTTCTCTGGCACAGTCGAGTTTATCCTTTCTGTTTTAGTTACAGACTTCAACGCTCATCCATCTGTCAATCCCCTCTAAGAATAGTATTCATTCACTGGAAGAAGCTTGGAGACTCTTCAGCTCCTCTGGTTGTCACACAGAAGTCTCTTTGAATCTTCTAGCAGAAACCATCAATGGTTTCTAGCAGTTACACTGTGAAGAGCAACATTATCCCTCCGATCATACTCAAATTCACCTGCACTGTTGGATTGGCTCCATGGGATGTTGCATTCATTTCGGCATTTCGGCATTCAGCAATTTGGCATTCTTGTGACCAAGTGTCTCGACACTCCCAGTCGCGATCCCCAAAACTCTGAAAAGGAGCTTGTCTGCACTAGCTCCTTCCCCCATCTTCCATCGATGTGACAACAGGCTACATCCATTTCACCTTTTTGGTATTTTTGCGAACTTATGACCTTCATCGACCCTGATCAATGGTCCACGATCTTGATGAATTGACAGTCTAGATCTCATCGTGAATTTGCATTTCGTTGTTCCTTAGATGGAGGTTCTCGTCACTCCAAGTCACGATAGGCGAGACTCCAAGATGGAGCTTATATCAACAGTCCAGAATCTTGGTGTATTGACGGTCCAGATCTCATCGTGAATTTGCATCTCGCAATTCCTTTGATGAAGGGTCTCATCACTCCAAGTCACTATAGTCGAGACTCCGAGATTGTTTCTCAATTTCGCATATCGCGAATTCGGCATTCTTGTTGCAAAGTGTTTCGACACTCCAACTTCCGGTATCCGAAACCCTGAAATGGGGTTGGATCAACGGTCTACATCAAACCTTGATCTGACAGCTCAGATCATTTTGCGATTTCGGCATTCCTGTGGTATTGTTTCTTGACTCTCCAAGTCGCGATTCCTGAAACCCTGAAGTGATGTAAACCTGCTGACATCACACATGGATTGACATGTGTCGAATAACTGCCACGTGTCACTCTGATTCGTGACTTACATGTGCCTAAAATGTTGAACCAGCTTGAGACTTGTCATTGCCTGGTTGTGCCACGTGTTCTTAGCTGACGTCATTTGCTGACGTGTCTATTTCGGGATTTTGCATTTCGCGATTTCGGGACTCATGTTGTAAAGAACCTTGACATTTCCATTTTCCAATATCTGAAATCCTGATAGCCAAAACTCCGAAATGGAGTTGGACCACCGCTTCGATCATGCACTTTAAAGAACATGCAGTTTCTTCCTGATCCAACGATGGTCGGAACTTATGCTCAGATCTGACGCCTGAGATATTTCATTGTCTTTTGTGTGTTCTTCCTGTCTACAATCTGATCTGACGGTCCTCCTTCTTTCAAGAAATTAAATGGGATCCAACGATCACTGACGCTTCTCCTCACGAGCTTAGGCACTGCGTTCGACTCTGCGCTAATTCCTCTTGAGCTTACTTTGTCCTTGTTTTGCCTTCGTTGCATATTCTGATCTTTCCATCAGTGTTCTTTCCATCAATGACAATCTCACTCCCAACTGTAAACCTTCCAACAGAAAATATGTTGAAACTATAAAATGCAGCGGAAAACAAGCTTGCTGGAATGGTGGCGGCTTATCTCTGAGAAGAGATGTGACGATTGTGCTCATTCACAAGAAGATGATTACAATGAGGTTCTGAAGGAATTTTTACAATAAACAAGAATTCCAAAAACCCTAGACATCCAAAAACCTAACCCTAGGAGATGAAGCTCCAAAAATCATGTGGGCCCCGTTTGGGTAAGTTAGTACATCAACTTCGTGGGGTCGTAACTTTTGCATACGATCTTCGTTTTAGGCACATGATATCCCGTTGGAAATGTATCGTCAAGGAGATTCATTTTGGGGGAAATATCAAGGAACCTCCATATTGATCCTCGTTTTCCCAAAAAACATCATTTAGGGCCTCAAAACGACTCTGAAAGTTTCAAGACCCGAAAAACTGCTAAAAATAGTAAATTGCCAAAATTGCCAAAAAATTGTTTTGATCCAATTGGAAAAGGTGGGTGGCTACCGATATCCACCTAGATCAATCCTCCCTCATTAGGAAGCAATGGTCTCCATTGTGTTGAGTCCCCCCATCAGATGAGGAAATTTATGTTGAATTTGGCCCTGGGTGAGCCACTTTCCTTGGTGCAGGAGCTTCCCTGCTTTGACGACTCAATAAAGATGGATCCTTTGTTGTCGAGTTCCCTTGAACTATGTCTCCACAATCTGATCACTGTATTCATTTTGTATGTAGTCAGGGTTGAGCTCTGTTGGTTTCAGTTGTTTTTCTACTTCTGAGGTGTCCAATAATGGTGGGAAATAAGGGTGAAGGAGATCCACGTTGAACACTAGGTGCAGGCCAAGGAAAGGAGGAATGTTGAGCTCAAAAGAATTATCCACCACGGCCTTGGTGATGGTGTACGGCCCATAATGGAGTGGGCGAAGCTTTCGATGGGGTCCTGTAAGGCGTTATTTCTGCAAGTGCAAACAAACTTTGTCGCCCAACTGAAACTTATGTGGCACCCGATGTTGATCATGGCACTGCTTGTACTTGTCATTGGACTTCTGTAGGATATCATAAAATTATTGGCAGATTTGTTGGATCCTCTCAATGAACCGANGTTCAAGCACCCACTTGAACCTCTGAGGACACCAGTCCTCCCTAGCACCTCCCTTCCACCCTAGTTTATGAATATGAAATACTGAAACCTATTACAGTGATATAGTGTTCAATAAAAACTTACCAGTCTCATCACTGTTCTGCAAGATTTCGCTGCTCAGTCTGCCTCACAGTCTTCCTGCATGCATACATTGCACTTTCTATTCTTCTTTCTTTTGTGCTTTATACGCCATTCCTGTTCAATGCACCTTTTGTTTCCTGTCCATTTCAACGGCTGCACCACCCCTTTACTTCTTCACACATGCATTATTTCACCTCCGCAACAACAACCACAGCAACTCCAACAACAATGGCAACCCCATCTCTTCTCTGTACCGTGTACTTATAGCTTTTGTGAACCTTGTGCATGAAATGCGTGCAATGCCTCTACATGCTCGCACTGCACCGATCTCCTCCACATCTCGAGTGCTCTGCCTGATCATCGCAAATCTTCAGCTTCTCTGGTGGTTCCCACTATGCGTCTAGCATCACTGGTTGTTCAACTGATATTCCTCAGCCTCTCTGGAAGTTGAGACTCTTCGTCTTCTCTGGCACAGTCGAGTTTATCCTTTCTGTTTTAGTTACAAACTTCAACGCTCATCCATCTGTCAATCCCCTCTAAGAATAGTCTTCATTCACTGGAAGAAGCTTGGAGACTCTTCAGCTCCTCTAGTTGTCACACACAAGTCTCTTTGAATCTTCTAGCAGAAACGATCAATGGTTTCTAGAAGTTACACTGTGAAGAGCAACATTAGCCCTCCGATCATACTCAAATTCACCTGCACTGTTGGATTGGCTCCATGGGATCTTGCATTCATTTCTGCATTTCGGCATTCAGCAATTTGGCATTCTTGTGACCAAGTGTCTCGACACTCCCAGTCGTGATCCCCAAAACTCTGAAAAGGAGCTTGTCTGCACTAGCTCCTTCCCCCATCTTCCACCGATGTGACAACAGGCTACATCCATTTCACCTTTTTGGTATTTTTGCGAACTTATGACCTTCATCGACCCTGATCAATGGTCCACGATCTCGATGAATTGACAGTCTAGATCTCATCGTGAATTTTCATTTCGTTGTTCCTTAGATGGAGGTTCTCGTCACTCCAAGTCGCGATAGGCGAGACTCCAAGATGGAGCTTATATCAACGGTCCAGAATCTTGGTGTATTGACGGTCCAGATCTCATCGTGAATTTGCATCTCGCAAGTCCTGTGATGAAGGGTCTCATCACTCCAAGTCACGATAGTCGAGACTCCGAGATTGTTTCGCAATTTTGCATATCGCGAATTCGGCATTCTTGTTGCAAAGTGTTTCGACACTCCAACTTCCGGTATCCGAAACCCCGAAATGGGGTTGGATCAACGGTCTACATCAAACCTTGATCTGACGGCTCAGATCATTTTGCGATTTCGGCATTCCTGTGGTATTGTTTCTTGACTCTCCAAGTCGCGATTCCTGAAACCCTGAAGTGATGTAAACCTGCTGACATCACACATGGATTGACATGTGTCGAATAACTGCCACGTGTCACTCTGATTCGTGACTTACATGTGCCTAAAATGTTGAACCAGCTTGAGACTTGTCATTGCCTGGTTGTGCCACGTGTTCTTAGCTGACGTCATTTGCTGACGTGTCTATTTCGGGATTTTGCATTTCGCGATTTCGGGACTCATGTTGTAAAGAACCTTGACATTTCCATTTTCCAATATCTGAAATCCTGATAGCCAAAACTCCGAAATGGAGTTGGACCACCGCTTCGATCATGCACTTTAAAGAACATGCAGTTTCTTCCTGATCCAACGATGGTCGGAACTTATGCTCAGATCTGACGCCTGAGATATTTCATTGTCTTTTGTGTGTTCTTCCTGTCTACAATCTGATCTGACGGTCCTCCTTCTTTCAAGAAATTAAATGGGATCCAACGATCACTGACGCTTCTCCTCACGAGCTTAGGCACTGCGTTCGACTCTGCGCTAATTCCTCTTGAGCTTACTTTGTCCTTGTTTTGCCTTCGTTGCATATTCTGATCTTTCCATCAGTGTTCTTTCCATCAATGACAATCTCACTCCCAACTGTAAACCTTCCAACAGAAAATATGTTGAAACTATAAAATGCAGCGGAAAACAAGCTTGCTGGAATGGTGGCGGCTTATCTCTGAGAAGAGATGTGACGATTGTGCTCATTCACAAGAAGATGATTACAATGAGGTTCTGAAGGAATTTTTACAATAAACAAGAATTCCAAAAACCCTAGACATCCAAAAACCTAACCCTAGGAGATGAAGCTCCAAAAATCATGTGGGCCCCGTTTGGGTAAGTTAGTACATCAACTTCGTGGGGTCGTAACTTTTGCATACGATCTTCGTTTTAGGCACATGATATCCCGTTGGAAATGTATCGTCAAGGAGATTCATTTTGGGGGAAATATCAAGGAACCTCCATATTGATCCTCGTTTTCCCAAAAAACATCATTTAGGGCCTCAAAACGACTCTGAAAGTTTCAAGACCCGAAAAACTGCTAAAAATAGTAAATTGCCAAAATTGCCAAAAAATTGTTTTGATCCAATTGGAAAAGGTGGGTGGCTACCGATATCCACCTAGATCAATCCTCCCTCATTAGGAAGCAATGGTCTCCATTGTGTTGAGTCCCCCCATCAGATGAGGAAATTTATGTTGAATTTGGCCCTGGGTGAGCCACTTTCCTTGGTGCAGGAGCTTCCCTGCTTTGACGACTCAATAAAGATGGATCCTTTGTTGTCGAGTTCCCTTGAACTATGTCTCCACAATCTGATCACTGTATTCATTTTGTATGTAGTCAGGGTTGAGCTCTGTTGGTTTCAGTTGTTTTTCTACTTCTGAGGTGTCCAATAATGGTGGGAAATAAGGGTGAAGGAGATCCACGTTGAACACTAGGTGCAGGCCAAGGAAAGGAGGAATGTTGAGCTCAAAAGAATTATCCACCACGGCCTTGGTGATGGTGTACGGCCCATAATGGAGTGGGCGAAGCTTTCGATGGGGTCCTGTAAGGCGTTATTTCTGCAAGTGCAAACAAACTTTGTCGCCCAACTGAAACTTATGTGGCACCCGATGTTGATCATGGCACTGCTTGTACTTGTCATTGGACTTCTGTAGGATATCATAAAATTATTGGCAGATTTGTTGGATCCTCTCAATGAACCGAGTGGCTTTGTCAGCTTCAGTTGGAGCAGGAGATGAGTCAGTCGAGGTGACCGCAAGGGGAAGTGCAACATCTATGGGACCCAATGGTTGGAATCCCAACCCCACCTGAAAGGGGATGTGGTCGGTTGAGATATGCAGGGCTCAGTTGTAGATATATTGGACACAGGGGAGTCTATCATCCCATGTGCAAGGGTGATTTGAATTATACATATGAAGGATATGAAAAATCGTTCGATTTACGACCTCGGTTTGGCCATCTGTCTGGGGGTGGAAGGTCATGGATTTGGTGAGCTTGGTGTCCAGCAGTGACCAGAGGCTCGACCGAAATGTGTTGAGAAATCGACTGTCCCGATCTAAGACAATGGTTTGTGGGATTCCAAAATGTAACTAGACTCATTCAAAGAAGAGCTTGCTAGTGGCCTCTGTTGTAATGCTCTTCTTGAAGGCAACCAGAATCGCCATCTTAGAAAAGCAATCAACAACCACAAAAACATAGTCATTTCCCCACTTGTTGGACGGGAGGCCCGACATGTAGTCCATTGAGATGGATTCCCATGGCCTGTCAGGAGTAGAAAGAGGGGTGTACAGACCTTGTTACTTATTGGTCAGTTTGGCAATAGCACAGGCAATGCAGGACCTAATATACTTGTTGACCTCTTAACGAAGTTTCGGCCAGTAGAAATGTTTTTGTAGCATCGCCACTATATTTTCAACACCGAAGTGTCTTGCCACCCGACTGTAGTGAAATTCCCAGATCAATTCCGCTTGCTCGCTTGATGGAACACAGATATGGCCCAGACGAAACAACAACCCATCCTGAATATGGAAATTATCAATTGTGTTTTCACACAACATTCGGTAGGTGGTGGTGAAGTTTGGCTTTGTCTCATAGAGTTGGGGCCATCCAAAGGTCTCATGGCCGCATGAGTCTAGCATTGTGGTGAGTGCCACGATTGGCGGTTTGTTGAGGCAATCAACGACATGGTTGGTGCTTCATGTTTTCTACTTGATGTTGAGGTGGAATTGCTAAAATTATGTGGACCACTTTTGATGGTGGTCATTCTGCAATTTTCCTTGTGTCTGCATGAATTGCAGTGACTTATGATCAGTGTGGATGATTGTTTCCTTCCCAATAATGTAATGTCTCCACTGGAGACAGTCTTTCACAATGGAGTACATTTCTTTGTCATCAGTAGGGTACTTACGAACAACATCTGATAGTGTCTCACTATGATAGGCCACGGGGTGGCCATGCTGAGTGAGAATGGTGCCCACAACATAGTATGAAGCATCTGTCTCGATATCAAAGGGTTGTTGCAGGTCTCGTAGTGAAATAACTTAGGATGAGAACAAGCACTTCTTCAAATCATTGAACGCTTGTTGTTGGGACTGACCCCAAACAAATTTTTCCTTACCACCACCCCTGGTTATTTCGCTGAGGGCACATGCAATATGGGAGAATCCCAACACGAACCTGCGATAGAAATTGGCAAGGCCCAAGAAGCTCTGAAGCTCAGTGAGTGTGGTGGGAGTTTTCCATTCACAGATGACTTGGATCTTGGATGGATCCACATGTACGCCATGTTGATAAACAATGTAGCCTAAGTAATGGACCCTATCAATGCCAAAGGATCATTTTTCCAAGTTGACGTATAGCTTGTATTGTCACAGGGTGTGCAGAACCTCCTGAATATGTTGCAAGTGTTTGACCCAAGTCTTGTTGTAAATGAGAATGTCATCCAGATACACCACTACAAAAGTATTGGTGAACGGTCGCAGGATATCGTCCATCATCCTCATGAAAGTGGTTGGAGCATTAGTCAAACCAAAGGGCATGACCAACCATTCAAAAAGGTCTTCCTTTGACTTGAAGGCGGTCTTCCATACATCTGTCTGTTCTATCAGGACCTAGTGGTAGCTAGACTTCAGATCAATCTTACTGAAGTGTTTGGCCCCCGTGAGTTGATCAAGGAGGTCGTCGATTTGGGGAATCGGGTACCGGTATTTTACTGTGATTTTATTCAGAGCCCGGTAATCAATGCAGATTCGCCAGGTTCCATCTTTCTTTTGCACCAACACAATTTGGCTCCCGCAAGGTGATGAGATGGGACAGATGTGCCCCTTGTGGAATATTTCTTGGATCTGTCACTTGATCTCCTCATTCTCTAACAGACTGAGGCGATAAACTGGCCCATTGGGTAGTGGTGTGCTAGGAGTCATATCGATGGGGTGCTTGGCCTAGCAGTGCAGAAGTACCCTGGTAGGTGAGGAGAAGATATATGAGTTTCTTCTAGGACCTTATATACTTGATTCTGTTGTGTGGAGAGGTCAGCCACAGAGACCCTAGATGTGGTTGTGATATTTGGCTCATTATGAGAGTGAATCACAAAGAAGACAAACTTCTTCGTTTGAGAGATGACCTTCCTACATTGCTTAGCAGAGATCAAGGAAATAACACTAGATGGGACTGCCTCGGGTATCCTGTACAATTTTCTGTTCAAAGTAATAATAACACTACGAGGCCTAGACTCATATACAACATGGCATTTCCATAAATAAATTTTTCCCAAAATAAAATCACAAACTTTGAGAGGAGCAACATCACACAATACCTCGTCTTTGAAGGGCTTGATGTTGTGTGACAGTCAGCACTGTTGGCTGACACGGAGATCGCTTTCTTGGCAGAGCCATCCAATGGTGTAGGGTTATGGGTGTGGCATTGTTGGCAGGGCCAACCACTTGACGACCTCTTTTGAGATGAGGTTCTTCTAGCTACCGCTATCAACAATGAAGTGCAGCGGGGTACCTTTTGTTGGAAAATGTCTAACAGGCAGCATGCTTGTCATTGATGCCAAGTACAACAGTGATGATGGCTTGAGTACAACACCGATGATCAACAAGAAAATAGAAGATAAGTCCAGGAAGATCGAATGATCGAAGGCAACACAACATTGATAAAATGATCAAAGGCCCAAGAAGCATTTCTGATCGTTGGATCTCATTCAAAATTCCCGTAAGAACGAGGGTCGTCAGATCAAAATATAGACAAGAAGAGCGCTGAATAGGAGGACAGATCTCAGACGTTAGATCCAAGTGCAAGACCTGACCATCGTTGGATCAAATAGAACTTGCACACCTTTTAAAGTATAACAAGGAGAAGCGGGCGTAATCACGATATGCGAAATCGCGACTTAATCTGAGCCGTCAGATCGAGGTTGAATCTGGACCATTGATTCCAGCCCATGTCAGAGTTTCGAGGATTGTGAGTTGAACATGTCAAAGATTATTAACATCAGGAATCCTGATATCGCAATATGAGAAATCGGGACTTAATCTTAGCCGTCAGTTCGAGGTTGAATCTGGACCGTTGATTCCAGCATATGTCGTAGTTTCGAGGATCGCGAGTTGAACATGTCAAAGATTATTAACATCAGGAATCCCAATATCGCGATATGAGAAATCGCGATGTAATCTGAGCCGTCAGATCAAGCTTTGATATGGACCGTTGATTCCAGTCTGTGTCGGAGGTTCGGGGATCACAACATGGAGTGGCAAGTAAACAATGCAACAAGAATGTCGATTTCGCGATATGCAAAATTGTGATTCAATCACAGCCGTTGAATGAAGCTCTGATCAAGACCGTTGATCCCACGCCATTTCGTGGTATCGGGGATCGCGACTTGGAGAGTCGAGATGTCTCATATCCAGACTCACAAAATGCGAAATCACGAAAGCGCCTTATGCATAAGGCTNAGTGGCTTTGTCAGCTTCAGTTGGAGCAGGAGATGAGTCAGTCGAGGTGACCGCAAGGGGAAGTGCAACATCTATGGGACCCAATGGTTGGAATCCCAACCCCACCTGAAAGGGGATGTGGTCGGTTGAGATATGCAGGGCTCAGTTGTAGATATATTGGACACAGGGGAGTCTATCATCCCATGTGCAAGGGTGATTTGAATTATACATATGAAGGATATGAAAAATCGTTCGATTTACGACCTCGGTTTGGCCATCTGTCTGGGGGTGGAAGGTCATGGATTTGGTGAGCTTGGTGTCCAGCAGTGACCAGAGGCTCGACCGAAATGTGTTGAGAAATCGACTGTCCCGATCTAAGACAATGGTTTGTGGGATTCCAAAATGTAACTAGACTCATTCAAAGAAGAGCTTGCTAGTGGCCTCTGTTGTAATGCTCTTCTTGAAGGCAACCAGAATCGCCATCTTAGAAAAGCAATCAACAACCACAAAAACATAGTCATTTCCCCACTTGTTGGACGGGAGGCCCGACATGTAGTCCATTGAGATGGATTCCCATGGCCTGTCAGGAGTAGAAAGAGGGGTGTACAGACCTTGTTACTTATTGGTCAGTTTGGCAATAGCACAGGCAATGCAGGACCTAATATACTTGTTGACCTCTTAACGAAGTTTCGGCCAGTAGAAATGTTTTTGTAGCATCGCCACTATATTTTCAACACCGAAGTGTCTTGCCACCCGACTGTAGTGAAATTCCCAGATCAATTCCGCTTGCTCGCTTGATGGAACACAGATATGGCCCAGACGAAACAACAACCCATCCTGAATATGGAAATTATCAATTGTGTTTTCACACAACATTCGGTAGGTGGTGGTGAAGTTTGGCTTTGTCTCATAGAGTTGGGGCCATCCAAAGGTCTCATGGCCGCATGAGTCTAGCATTGTGGTGAGTGCCACGATTGGCGGTTTGTTGAGGCAATCAACGACATGGTTGGTGCTTCATGTTTTCTACTTGATGTTGAGGTGGAATTGCTAAAATTATGTGGACCACTTTTGATGGTGGTCATTCTGCAATTTTCCTTGTGTCTGCATGAATTGCAGTGACTTATGATCAGTGTGGATGATTGTTTCCTTCCCAATAATGTAATGTCTCCACTGGAGACAGTCTTTCACAATGGAGTACATTTCTTTGTCATCAGTAGGGTACTTACGAACAACATCTGATAGTGTCTCACTATGATAGGCCACGGGGTGGCCATGCTGAGTGAGAATGGTGCCCACAACATAGTCTAAAGCATCTGTCTCGATCTCAAAGGGTTGTTGCAGGTCTCATAGTGAAAGAACTTAGGATGAGAACAAGCACTTCTTCAAATCATTGAACGCTTGTTGTTGGGACTGACCCCAAACAAATTTTTCCTTACCACCACCCCTGGTTATTTGGCTGAGGGAACATGAAATATGGGAGAATCCCAACACGAACCTGCAATAGAAATTGGCAAGGCCCAAGAAGCTCTAAAGCTCAGTGAGTGTGGTGGGGGTTGGCCATTCACAGATGACTTGGATCTTGGATGGATCCACATGTACGCCATGTTGATAAATAATGTAGCCTAAGTAATGGACCCTATCCATGCCAAAGGATCATTTTTCCAAGTTGACGTATAGCTTGTATTGTCGCAGGGTGTGCAGAACCTCCTGAATATGTTGCAAGTGTTCGACCCAAGTCTTGTTGTAAATGAGAATGTCATCCAGATACACCACTACAAAAGTATTGGTGAATGGTCGCAGGATATCGTCCATCATCCTCATGAAAGTGATTGGAGCATTAGTCAAACCAAAGGGCATGACCAACCATTCAAAAAGGCCTTCCTTTGACTTGAAGGCGGTCTTCCATACATCTGTCTGTTCTATCAGGACCTAGTGGTAGCTAGACTTCAGATCAATCTTACTGAAGTATTTGGCCCCCGTGAGTTGATCAAGGAGGTCGTCGATTTGGGGAATCGGGTACCGGTATTTTACTGTGATTCTATTCAGAGCCCGATAATCAATGCAGATTCGCCAGGTTCCATCTTTCTTTTGCACCAACACAATTTGGCTCCCGCAAGGTGATGAGATGGGACAGATGTGCCCCTTGTGGAATATTTCTTGGATCTGTCACTTGATCTCCTCATTCTATAACAGAGAGAGGCGATAGACTGGCCCATTGGGTAGCGGTGTGCTAGGAGTCATATCGATGGGGTGCTTGGCCTAGCAGTGCAGAAGTACCCCGGTAGGTGAGGAGAAGATATATGAGTTTCTTCTAGGACCTTATATACTTGCTTCTGTTGTGTGGAGAGGTTAGCCACAGAGACCCTGGATGTGGTTGTGATCTTTGGCTCATTATGACACTGAATCACAAAGAAGACAAACTTCTTCGTTTGAGAGATGACCTTCCTACATTGCTTAGCAGAGATCAAGGAAATAACACTAGATGGGACTGCCTTGGGTATCCTGTACAATTTTCTGTTCAAAGTAATAATAACACTACGAGGCCTAGACTCATATACAACATGGCATTTCCATAAATAAATTTGTCCCAAAATAAAATCACAAACTTTGAGAGGAGCAACATCACACAATACCTCGTCTTTGAAGGGCTTGATGTTGTGCGATAGTCGGCACTGTTGGCTGACACGGAGATCGCTTTCTTGGCAGAGCCATCCAATGGTGTAGGGTTATGGGTGTGGCATTGTTGGCAGGGCCAACCGCTTGACGACCTCTTTTGAGATGAGGTTCTTCTAGCTACCACTATCAACAATGAAGTGCAGCGGGGTACCTTTTGTTGGAAAATGTTTAACAGGTAGCATGCTTGTCATTGATGCCAAGTACAACAGTGATGATGGCTTGAGTACAGCACCGATGATCAACAAGAAAATAGAAGATAAGTCCAGGAAGATCGAATTATCGAAGGCAACGCAACATTGATAAAATGATCGAAGGCCCAAGAAGCATTTCTGATCATTGGATCTCATTCAAAATTCCCGTAAGAACGAGGGTCGTCAGATCAAAATATAGACAAGAAGAGCGCTGAATAGGAGGACAGATCTCAGACGTTAGATCCAAGTGCAAGACCTGACCATCGTTGGATCAAATAGAACTTGCACACCTTTTAAAGTATAACAAGGAGAAGCGGGCGTAATCACGATATGCGAAATCGCGACTTAATCTGAGCCGTCAGATCGAGGTTGAATCTGGACCATTGATTCCAGCCCATGTCAGAGTTTCGAGGATTGTGAGTTGAACATGTCAAAGATTATTAACATCAGGAATCCTGATATCGCAATATGAGAAATCGGGACTTAATCTTAGCCGTCAGTTCGAGGTTGAATCTGGACCGTTGATTCCAGCATATGTCGTAGTTTCGAGGATCGCGAGTTGAACATGTCAAAGATTATTAACATCAGGAATCCCAATATCGCGATATGAGAAATCGCGATGTAATCTGAGCCGTCAGATCAAGCTTTGATATGGACCGTTGATTCCAGTCTGTGTCGGAGGTTCGGGGATCACAACATGGAGTGGCAAGTAAACAATGCAACAAGAATGTCGATTTCGCGATATGCAAAATTGTGATTCAATCACAGCCGTTGAATGAAGCTCTGATCAAGACCGTTGATCCCACGCCATTTCGTGGTATCGGGGATCGCGACTTGGAGAGTCGAGATGTCTCATATCCAGACTCACAAAATGCGAAATCACGAAAGCGCCTTATGCATAAGGCT
>JZKD02S1672985.1:162222-235164 GCA_000966675.3 Picea glauca
CCCAAAAGCACACTCCCTGACTCAGTCCGGAGTCCAAGGGGGTCTACCGATGCCTCTGTATCCTCAAGGTCACAAACCTGCACACTCAATCAACTGAGTCAATAGCACCCGTATAAATGAATAGTAACGCATCAATCATCTGTCACTCACATCATAATCAGATATATAAGGTCCAACATCAAAAAGGGTCCAGATCACTTGCGAGCAAGTGTCCTCAAAGAATAAGTGGTCTCAGTGYGCCAGAGCGGGATGTTACATATATACAATATTTTTGTATTATGTTGCTATCTCGGTGTTATTTTCTGCATTATTTCTCTTTTCTGCTAATGTAATAGACCTAGTACCTTACAACTGGTATCAGAGCACTTTCCTCGGCAGAAAATTGTGGGTTAATTTTTTTCAGGGTAGAGACATATTCTTGTGTCTTAAATCTACAAAGATGTGTCGTTACGTGTATGAACCCACAGACGGGGAGTAATACATGCAAGAAATACAAGTGGTACTCAAGCACACATTTGTTGGCCACCCTTGTAACCCCTATTGGTACCCCTTCAAGTGGTAGCACATCAGAAAACACCTATATACAGATTGACCTACATCTCCTGAAGCCCTCTATATATAAACCGATTGGTTGCCTAACTGTTATAGTGCCACTGGAAACAACAATTGGGCAGATACTCTCTAGCACCTGGGTAGTTAAGTAGTACAAATAAGGGAACGGTCTATCCTCCTTAGTTGGTTCCATGAGATATTGGACCGAGTACTACTATTGGACCCCGAGCGTATATCAGAGAGATATAGCACATTGCAAACCCTTATCTGTAGAAACCTTGAATACCATACCCCTTGGGATAGAAACAAAAAAAAACAGACAATATCTATTGTCGCGCAATTGTTCCTTCTGCATTCTGGTTGAGAAATTACTACATTTCTTTCTGTTAAGAATTTGGGCATTATGTCATTGTATTATTATTCAAGCCGGAGTATAACTCTGTCGGAGTATAACTCTGCAGGAGTTAAAAAAAAAAGAGTATTTTGGTCCCACTGGCACACTTATTTGGGACCTATCCCATTGGATTCCCCTTTTCTACATGATCACAGTCGTACCTTTCATTTTTAATCATTTTTTTTCAGTGGACCTGACCCCTTCCCAACTTCCCTATTTTCCCACCTATTCCATTATATTTCCCTTCTCTCCCTAATCGTCATAGTACATATCACTTATAAGTCATTTTCTATGGTCCCACCCACCCATTTTCCCTTACCCACACTCCCCTTTCCAAATGGCCACCACTCGCAACCAAGACCTACAATATTCCATCAATCAAGCCTAGGAATCCATCCAACATGTGACATTTGAGATTGCCTCTACCAATTCCCACCTTGCACAAGTCGAGACCCAAGTCCAACACCAATTTGACACCATGGATGTCAAATTCATGAACCAATTTAACACTCTCCAATCTGTTGTCAACCAGTTATTGAATCACACTTTAGGTCCTTCCTCCTCAGACCAACCAGATTTTGTTGATTCCTCTCATTCTCTGCATTTTCAATCTAACTCCTTTCATTGTGACCCCCATATTCTCTACGTTGAGGTCAATAAATTTGATGGCTTCGATCCCACAGGTTGGATCACTCAAATGGAACATTATTTTTCTCAACATGGTATTACTGATGAGTTGGCCAAACTTCGCTATGTTGTCCTCTATCTAGATCATGAACGATGGAAATGGTGGAAATGGCATAAAAATCCACGTCATGGGTATATTGCATGGACCTAGTTTGTTGCATAGCTCTATGACCGCTTTGACACCGATACCCACTATCTCGATCATTTGATCAAGTTGAAACAATTAGGCACAGTGGAAGACTTTATAACTGCTTTTGAGAATTTTTCCTTTGAAACCAAGGGAATGTTAGATACGTTCTTCCATGAGTTCTTTATCAGTGGCTTAAAGGATGGAATCAGATCCCAAGTTCTCATGGACCGCCCTCAGACTTGGTTGGAAGCTATTAAACGTGATAAAGAATCCCAACAAGTTTTTTTTCCTAGAACAAAAAACCCTCTTATGTTCCTCTCCCTCAATCCACTAATCCTAACCCCCTTTCCACTCCCCTCAAGGTCCAGAAATTAACTAGGGCCGAAATGGATGAACGCCAACTGAAAGTTTGTTTCTATAATTGTGATGAAAAATATTTTTCGAGGAACAAGTGTAAGGAACAAAAACAAAATGTGTCCATTGACAAATATGTTCATGAAGAAGATGTGATAGTTCCCCTTATTGAAGATCCCTCCCTTCCTGATGCTACCCAAAAGCCCATTGACCCACCTGAAGTTGACCCACTCATTTCCTTGAATGCCCTCACTAGATTCTCTTCTCCACAAACCCTCAAGCTCATTGGCGATATTAAGCATAAGAAGGTCATCATCCTTGTTGACAGTGGTAGCACCCACAATTTTATTTATCTTTGCATTGCCTAGTAAACCAATTTCTATATCTGTACAGTCAAAAATTTTCAAATCATGATAGCCAATGGTGGGTCCATGAAATGTGGTGGCCATTGTGAAAATGTACATCTTCAAATTGGAAATTACCTTCTGAAATCTCATATGTTTTCCATTGAAATGGGTGGTTGTGACATTGTGCTAGGTGTTTAATGGTTACTTACTTTAGGTCCCATTATTATGTTTTTTAAGGAATTAACCATGCAATTCCAATAGGAGGGAAAAAGGTATCAATTCCAAGTTCTCACAGTTAGTTCTCTTGAGATCATCAATTCCAATCGCATGAAAAATCTCCTCAAGAAATGCCACTCTGGTATTATTTCTCAACTCCATTCTATTCAAGTGGTTGAGACACCCTCTATGAATCATGACCTCCAAGATATCCTCTCCAAACATCAAGCTATTTTTTACACTCCTTAGGGACTTCCACCTTCTTGTGGTGTTCATGATCATTCCATCCCCTTTGTTCCTGACAATTTTCCTCCCAATGTTCGCCCTTATCATCATCCCTTTCCCCAAAAGAATTAAATTGAGAAAATAGTGCAGGAATTGCTCCAAGCAGGTATTATCCACCCCAGTACGAACCCTTATTCTTCTCCTATGGTCATGGTATTTAAGAAAGAAGGTACTTGGTGCATGTTTCCTGACTTTTGTGCCCTCAATAAACTCCCCATCAAGGACAAGTTTCCCATTCCTATCATCGATGATCTCTTGGATGAGCTAAGTGGTGCTCAGTACTTCACTAAACTTTATTTGTGTTCTCACTGCCACCAGATACGTATGAAAGAAGCTAACACCCCCAATACTGCCTTTCAAACTCAAGAGGGTCACTATGAGTTCTTGGTCATGCCCTTTGGCATGTGTGATGCCCCCTCCACCTTCAAAAACCTCATGAATCATGTCTTTCATCCTTTTCTCCATCATTTTGTCTTAGTTCCCTTTGATGACATTCGCATCTATAGTAAAACTTTCCCATCTTTCCCATGTGGATCAATTTGTCCATCTACTCTCTCAGCAGTAACATTTCCTCAAACAATCTAAATGTTCCTTTGATGCCTCAGAAGTCAAGTACTTGGGTCATATTGTTGGCAAGGCTGGTGTCCAGGTGGATCCTAAGAAGATTGAAGCAATGCAGGATTGGCCTCGCCCCAAGACTATTAAAAGCTTGCGTGGTTTTCTGGGTTTAATAGGATATTATCGCAAGTTGTTCATAATTATAGAAATATTTTAGCGCTTCTCACTGCTCTCCTTAAAAATAATTCTTTCACTTGGACTCCTGTAGTTGATCAGGCCTTTCAAGCCTTGAAGGTGGCTAAGTGTACTACTACAGTCTTGGCCCTTACTGATTTCAAAAAGACCTTTGTCCTGGAATGTGATGCCTCCAGGAGAGGAATTGGAGCAGTTCTTATGCAAGAGGACATACCTTTGGCCTTTACCAGCAAACAATTGTCAGACTGCCATTTGGGCCAATCAATCTATGAAAAGTAAATGTTGGTTATTCTGCATGCAATGGATCTCTGGCACCCTTATCTCTTGAGGAAACGCTTCTAAATTAAGACAGATCATCAAAGCCTCAAGTATTTTCTAGAGCAATGACCTTCCTCCCCGAAGCAACAAAAATGGGTAACTATTCTCTTTAGATATGACTATGAGATCATTTACAAGAAATGAAAATAAAATGTGGTTGTTGACACTCTTTCTCAAAAATATGAAGATGAAGGGTCCATTTTCTCCCTCTCTTTCATTATACTAGATTGGCTCCAATATTTTCGCCAAGAATGGCTACAAGATCCTAAAATTTTGCATATGATCCAATAATTGCAATCCATTTCTCCAGTTTCCCCAGGGTACTCTTGGCACAATGATGAGCTTCACTACAAAGACCATTTGTATTTAAGTAAATAGTCACAACTTAAATCCACGGTGCTTTCTGAGCTTCATGCTACACCCACAACTGGGCACTCAGGGTTTCCCAAAACCTATGATCGGGTCAAACGTTCTTTTTTTTGGGATGGTATGAAAAAGGACGTTCGCACTTTTGTGGAAGAATGTGATATTTCTCAACACAATAAGGGAGAAACAATCAAAGCTCCTAGCATGCTCCAACTTCTTCTGATTCCACCCTCTGTTTGGAAGGACATATCTATGGATTTTATTGTGGGATTACCTAAATCAGGCAATAAGTAAGTCATCATGGTGGTCGTTGATATTCTTTCCAAGTATGATCATTTTTGTGCTCTTCAACGCCCATTTACCGCATCCATTGTGGCTCAATTTTTCATGGTTCATGTCTTCAATCTTCATGGCATGGCTCATTCTATTGTTTTTGATCGAGATCCCACTTTCACCAACAATTTTTGGCAAGAACTATTTAGGCTACAAGGAACCCAATTGCATCTCAGCACCACCTATCATCCCCATACTAATGGACAAACTGAAGTTGTCAACAAGTGTCTGGATACTTATTTGAGGTGTTTTTCCTCTGAAAGGAAAAATTAATGGGCTCAATGGTGGTACAACACTTCTTACCATATAACTACTCGCATGAATCCTTTTGAAGTAGTATATGGAAAAAAATCCATGTTTTGTTCTCTCCTACATTCCAGGTGTCTCGAAAGTCCAGGTGGTTGACCAAATGCTTACAGTTCAAGAGGCTATTCTCCAAACACTCAAAGAGAATTTGGTCATGGCTCAAAATCACACAAATAAACAAGTCGATTAAGGTCACTCAGAATGTCAATTTGTTGAAGGAGACCAAGTATTTCTTCAACTACAACCTTATAAGAAAACTTCACTAAAGGCCGAACATTGTCAAAAACTGGCACCCAAATTCTATGGTCCTTATACAGTTCTCAGGTGCGTGGGATAGATGGTCTGTCAATTAGATTTTCCCAATCCTTCTAAGCTCCATCCTGTTTTTCATGTCTTCTTCTTAAAGAAGGTGATTGGAACTAAGTGCCAAACTCAAACCAGTCTTCCTGAGTAGGATGAAGAAGGATCCATCTGGTTGCAGCCACAAGTAGTTTTGGACCAGCATGAGCGTTTTCTTCGTCAGCACACCATCAAATAATTTTTAGTCCAATGGAAATATACAACTCCAGTACATGCCACCTGGGAGCCAACTACCATTTGACAACAATGTACTCATCTCAAGCCTTGAGGACAAGGATGATTTTAAGGGGGAGGGCATGTTAGGGACCTAACCTACCTAACCCCTAAAGTGGGTAGAATAATATATTTCCATGTAATAAAGGTCAACATTAATAAGGCCTGGCACTAAGGAGGAATAAGTCAAATATAAGAAGACCTAATAGAAGCTTCCGCTTCTATAAGGATCTTCCTCTAGATTGTTCTTTTGGATAGATAGAATTAGTATAAATAGGAGTAGAGGGTATGAGAAGTCTTTTCTTGAAGAATTATTGTAATAGACCTCTGCTTTGTTGGAGGTTTCCCCCTCAAAGAGGCAAGTGAACCTTGTTTCCTATCAATAAAGGTATAATTCTAATTTTTTGGTTCCATATAATTTGTTTTTCTATTGTTATCTCTACAATATTTCCATATTCTATTGCTATCTTGGTGTTATTTCCTGCATTATTTCTCTTTTATGCTAATATAATAGACCTGGTACCTTACAATGTTTCATATGAGTATTTCTATTATTTGGTTTAATTGTTTCTTGATCATGTAATTATGGTGCACTTAGCATGTATTTGTAGTTGTGCATGGTTATGAGAAATGTGGTTAGTCTTTCTTGTTAAGCTAACCTTGTGAATTTTGTTATGATTCGTCGAGAAGAGAATTGAGTGGTAGAGTGCATAGGATCGTAACCTATGGGTTTCAAGAGGCTGGAACTCATGTGTGTGCAGTTAAGGAAAAGACCCCTTGCACAATAATTACAGAAGTGGCACATGACGCCTAGATGGATGTGCATGCATTTATGTTGTATGATCAATATTCCAGTGCACACAGTTGTACTAAAAAAGAATTATCAATATGTTGGTCTACACAGTTGTATGATCAATTTCGTTGCTTAAGGTTGTACTGAAAAGAGAATGTTTCTTCCATTGTTATAAGTTTTGTGGCATGACTCAAGCTTGGGTTGAGCATGTTACTTTAGATGGTATGACACAAACTTGTGTTAGAGTAGAAATTGCACAGTGAATCTTCAGAGTAACATGGCCCAATAATATGTCAGGGTTGTTACGGTTTGGTTGATTCAGAGATACAAATATTGGGGTGTTGTGATGCAGCCCAACCTGGGGCAGTTGGGTACACTACATCTCTTCTATGTGGACTCTTATGTATTATTCCAACATGCTTGATTTGAGGAAGATGCAAGTTTTCAGAGACTCCAAGGTAGTTATTGATTGGGAAAACAAGAAAGTACAAATCAAAATGGTCATAATACAGCCCCTCTTAAATCACATTCACAACACTATGGAAGAATTTGAATGGTCATCTTTCAATCATGTTTACAATCATATAAATGAAATTGAGAACGATCTTTCCAAAGAAACGTTGGAGTTGCTTCTAGGTTCTTTTATTGTGCAAGAATTCTTTGATGGTCATATTTGTGATGAAAAAAAAAATCACTTGTAATGATGCAAAAGGATTGTGAATTGGAGGAAAATCCCTTTTTTGTTTTTTTATTACGACTTTAGTGTGAATGAAAAAATAAGTAAATGGCATGGATGGAAAGATAGTCAAAAAAGGTTGAAAGTGTCACTAGTATGGTTTTTGTAAGTCCCTCTTGTTGGGTATGTGTTATATTCTTTGCATGTGTGTGTTTGGGCGCGTCAGATATGACAACTGCGTCTGAGGATCCCTCATACTAGTGATCTGTTTGTGCCATGTGCGTGGGGCGCTTTCCTAGGGGGGTCTGAGGGGGGCTGGTATGCCCCCCCCTAGTTATGCACAACGTTCGGGGCAGTGCCCCGAAATTATTTTTTTTGGACGGTTTTTTCTATTTTTAGAGGATTTTGCTATTTTTAACGGTTTTGTAACTTAATCCCAAATTAAGGGATTAGGGTTTTGGTATCTATGGAATACCTAAAAACTTTGTATATATATTGTATAGTGAATGGTGAAATTCAATATAATGAATATAAGAAAGGTTTTCCCGGTTGAGGGTTTCCGGTATAAATCTCTGTGTACTATGTGAATGAGCCATTGATTAAATTATGTTTTTCTTAAGAATCTATATGAATTTCTTTACTTCACAGGTTTAAAAATTACATGTGGTATCAGAGCTCGTTTTTGGCTTCAGAGGGACGCCTTTGTTGTTGAGGGTTTGGCTTGGTCTTGATAGATCAAGTCTATCTTGGGTCTGTGATAAACCTGGGTTTAGTGGGAGCTTTTGGAGTGGAGATTCGAGTATAGAAAGAGGAATGGAAAGCTCATCTAGAATCGAGATAGAGAAGTTCAACGGTAAAAAATTTGAGCTATTGAAGCTCAAGATGGAGGACCTTCTTGTAGACAAATAACAATGGATCGTTGTGGATCCTGGTACACAGCCTACTGGTACACCATCTACTAGCACACAGGCTACTGGTACACAACCTACTAGTACACAAACTACTAGTACACAAGCTACTAGTATGTCGAAGGAATATTGGGAGAAGTTGGACAGAAGAGCAAGGAGAACTATTCGACTCTACCTGGCAGATTCGGTTTTGTTGAATGTCTCAGGAGAATCTACAGCCAAGTAAATCTGGGATAAGTTGGGGAATTTGTATCAAACAAAGTCCCTAGTAAACAAGCTGTTTCTTCGAAAGAAGTTGTATCATCTTAGGATGGAAGATAAGTGTATTACTTTGTTATGTTCTTTGCCAGACTCTTGGGATAATCTGGTTGTAGCAATTGGTAGTACCACTCAATCTACATTGAAGTATGGGGATGTATTTTCATTCTTGTTATCTGAAGAGATGAGGCAGAAAAGCATGGATAGTCATAGCACAGATGCTTTATTTGTAAGAGATCGTACCCAAGACAGGAACCCTGGTAAGCCTTAAGGATGGAGATCTACATCTACAGGTAGATCTAAGTCTCCAGGAAAATCTTTGAGGAAATGTTGGAAGTTTGGTAAAACGGGGCATTATAAGAAAGATTGCAAGTCTAAGAARGTTGAAAAACCAAAGGGATCTGATAGTACCTCTTCCACAGAGGCGAAAACCTCCACTGAAGAAGGAGGTGATGTTTACCTAGCATCTACAAGTACACATGCAGACCGTGATGTATGGTTGATCGAATCAGGTGCGTCATACCATATGATTCCTCATAGGGAGTGGTTCTTTGAATATGAAAAATATGTTCGTGGTGATGTATTCCTAGGAGATGACTTGACAACAAAAATATTGGGATGTGGAAGGGTTAAGTTGTTGCTAAAAGATGGAAGGATTAGAACACTTCCTGGGGTTTTGCACATTCCAAAACTAGCCAGGAGCCTAATATCTATAAGCAAGATGGATGATGCAGGAGTGGATACTGTATTTGGAAAGAACACTTGCAATATGGTACGAGGGGCAATGGTGTTGATGGGGGGAGTTCGGTGTGGAACTCTATACAAGTTGTTGGGAAACACTTATACTAATGGGTGTAACATTTTTATTTTCCTTGAGCAGACAAATAAAGAAGACAAGACCAATATCGTCCTTGAAAAGAAGACCATGCTGTGGCATCAAAGACTAGGGCATATTGGAGAAAAGGGCCTTCAAACACTACACGATAAAGGCATGGTTGAAGGTATGTCTAATTTCACTCTAGATTTTTATTTATGTGAACATTTCATATATGGTAAACAAAATCGAGTAAGATTCTCATCTGGTGCTACAAGTGCAAAGGGGATCTTAGAGTTGATACACAGTGATGTGTTTGGACCTATTCCTGTTCCATCCCTAGGTAAATCTGTGTATTATGTTTCATTCATAGATGATTTTTCAAGGAACACATGGATTTATTTTCTTAGAAATAAATCTGAGGTATTTGATAAATTTAAAGAGTTTAAGGCTCTGGTAGAAAATCAGACAGAGAAGAAAATAAAGGTATTGAGAACAAATAATGGAGGAGAATTATGCGGAAATGAATTCGAAGAATTCTGTAAGAAGTGTGGTATAGCAAGGAAAAAGACTACTCCATACACTCCTCAGCGGAATGGAGTTGCAGAAAGGATGAACAATACATTGATGGAAAAAGAAAGGAGCATGCTCAGCGGTGCCGGGTTAGGACAAGAATTATGGGCAAAGGCAGTGGGTACAGCATGTTACCTGGTCAATCGATCACCTTCATCAGCATTGGATGATAAAAATCCACACGAGGTATGGTCTGGAAAGAAACCCTCTCTTCAACATCTTAGAGTGTTTGGTTGTGATGCTTATTGGTTATAAAGATGGTGTGAAAGGTTATAAGATTTGGAACCCAAAAACCAAAAAAACTATTTACAGTCAAGATGTTGTGTTTAGAGAAGTAAAAGATGTGTCCAAATAGGAATTCCTACCAACGCAAGATGAACCTGAGAAAATAGAGCTTGAGTTGGATGATGCAAAATATGAATCATCTGAAGAAGAGGAAGAACAAGAAGAACAAGAAGAAGAACCTCATACCCCAATATTGAGGAGATCAGTGAGAGATAGAAGGAAACCAGAAAGGTATAGTCCACCTGATTTTTGTTCCAATTTTGCTTTATCTATTACTGATGATGATCCAAAAACTTTCAGGGAAGCAGTGAATTCAGAGGATATTAAAATTTGGAAGAAGGCCATGGTTGAAGAAATGGATGCCTTGGATAAGAATGAGGCATGGGATATAGTTGAGTTGCCAGCTGGAAGAAAATTTGTTGGTAGAAAATGGTTTTTTAAGAAGAAGTTTAATGCACAAGGTAAAGTGGAGAAATACAAAGCTCGTTTAGTAGCAAAAGGTTATTCCCAAGTTGGGGGAATTGACTTTGGTGAAATTTTTTCTCTTGTTGCTAAGTTAACTTCTATTAGATTTATTTTATCTATTGCTACTGCTTTTGATCTTGAAGTGGAACAGATGGATGTGAAGACAACATTCCTACATGGGGATATGGAAGAATAAATTTACATGAAGCAGCGAGAAGGCTTTGTAGTGAAGGGAAAGAAAGAGTTGGTCTGTAAACTAAAGAAGTCACTATATGGTCTGAAGCAATCACCCAGGATGTGGTACCAAAAGTTTGACACATACATCCTTGGATTGGGATTTGTAAGAAGAAGGGTTGGTCATTGTGTATATTCCAAGCAGGTTGGTAATCACTTCATTTATGTAGTGTTGTATGTTGATGACATGTTGTTGGTAGGAAATATCATGGATGTTATCAAGGAGGTGAAATCATAGCTATCCTCCAAATTTGACATGAAGGATCTTGGTGTTGCTAACTTCATTCTAGGAATGGAGATTAAAAGAGATCGTGCAAACAGGAAACTCTGGTTGAATCAGAGAAATATGTTGAGACGGTATTGCAGAGGTTTAATATGCATGGAAGTAAATTGGTCAAGGTTCCTATTCCTATAGGTGTAAAGTTATATGTAGATCAGTGTGCCAAGACACAAGAAGAAGAAGAGGACATGTCCCATGTTCCATATGCTAGTGCAGTTAGCAGTTTGATGTATGCAATGGTCTGTACTAGACCGTACATTGCACATGCAGTGGGATTTTTGAGCAGGTATATGTCAAAACCAGGGAAGGAGCATTGGACAAGAGTAAAGAGGGTCTTCAGGTATCTTCGTGGCACTACCAGTTATGGATTGTGCTACCAAGGAAGACCAGGATTGGACAGAGTGGTGGACATACATGGCTTTGTTGATGCAAACTAGGCTAGAGATCTGGATCGCAGAAGACTACAAGTGGGTATGTGTTTAACCTATTTGGATGAGCAATCAGTTGGATGAGCAAAAGACAAGTTGTAGTGGCACTCTCAACTACAGAAGATGAATACATGGAAGCCACTCATGCAAGCAAGGAAGAAATATGGTTACAAATATTGTGTTCAGGTATTGAGTTGATACAACAAGTAGTGATATTAGATTGTGATAGTCAGAGTGCAATCTTCCTGGAAAAGAACCCAGCTTACCATTCGAAGAAAAATCATATTGATGTATAGTATCACTTTGTGAGAGACATGGTTGAGGAAAAGAAGGTGTTGCTGGAAAAGGTTGACACTTTGAAGAATGTTGCAGTTTCATTGACAAATTCTGTGAGCACTGAAAAGTTCTCTTGGTGTAGAGTAACAATGGGCATTATTTCCCTAGATTGTTGACTATATAATCCCCTGGACCCCTGGATGAAAAGAAAACAACAAGTGGAAGAATGTTGGGTATGTATTATATTCTTTGCATGTGTGTGTGTGGGTGCGTCAGATATGACAACTGCGTCTAACGATCCCTCGTACTAGTGCTCTGTTTATGTTGTGTGCATCGGGCACTTTCCTAGGGGGGTCCCAAGGGGGGAAAGTATGCCCCCCTGGTTACGTCCAGCGTTCGAGGCAGCGCCCCGAATTTATTTTTTTTGGCAGTTTTTGCTATTTTAGCGGTTTTGTAAATTAATCCCGAATTAAGGGATTAGGGTTTTGGTATCTACAGAATACCTAAACACTTTGTATATATATTGTATAGTGAATGGTGAAATTCGATATAATGAATATAAGAAAGGTTTTCCCGGTTGAGGGTTTCTGGTATAAATCTCTGTGTACTATGTGAATGAGCCATTGATTAAATTTTGTTTTTCTTAAGAATATATATGCATTGCTTTACTTCACAGGTTTAAAACTCACACCTCTAAGTACCAAAACATGTATACTCATTATTATATAAATATAAGTTTTTTTGTTCTTCTTTAATTTTTTTTTAATATGAGTTAGGATTTATCTGACAAGCTTTGTAGGTTGTCTCGTCACCTTTTATGTATCATTAATCTTTTATGTTACATATTTTAAATATTCTCTCATGCCACATATTTTAAATATTTTTTTCTTTCTTTTGTTTTAAGTAATTTCTCTTATAAAGGTGACCCCAAATTTGGGGTAACCTTTGAGGAGAATAACATAATAATTTGTATTTTGGTGTTTTAATTCATTTCTCTAATAAAGGTGTGGGCATTTTAATTAATTTCTTTAACAAGTTCTCCATAGCAGTGTAGTCCTTGCCTAAAAGTTAATTTACTCAGAAAAATTAAAATTTAATTTGTTGAGTTAATTAAAAGTAAATTTACCCAGAAAGATTATCCTCAACTTATAGTTGCAAAACAAGATTATCCTCAGCTTAATTGTATCATGGACAAGTGAAAAATATGCTCACATGTATTAATTTAATACCATTTAAACTAAATAGATCAAATTCATTTGTGGCAATGCCATAGCCAAAGAATACATTGCCACAACCAAATTCTATCAGTGCTTTCTTTTTATTTACCTTGTTCATGTTCTGTTATTTTTACTAATTAAATATATTTAAAAATTAATATTTATTACAAATAATCATCCCTTTAATACAAATACAAATAAAAATAAATAGAATATTTATTATTAGCGAGAGTAATTTCTATTTTGATGCTTTTTATGGATAAATAGGTATATATTTCTTTTTCCCCTCTACTTTCGTTTTTTGGTTTCTTTGCTTAGTGTTTTTTTCCCAAAATGTCTAGGTGTGTGGGTTGGCGGACTCGCGGGTTCACATTTATAGTCATGCTTATGTATCACGAGTCTGATCGACGGCTTCCTCATTCCATACTTAGCCACTTTTTATATCGCGGGTTCCTGGGCTAGCAATCTCAAAATTGCTCTTCTATTGTTTTGTGTCCTCCAAACAGAACCCGGAGTTCTGCCATATACAAATTGACAACTGGACTCTTGAGCTGGCGGGCTCAAGATTGAACTTATATTATACATTTTTTCTTACTTTATTTTATTAAAATTTAACTTCCAAATTACTATCTCAAGCTTCCATATAACCATTCACTTACATATTTTAATAAACTTTAATGAAATTTAAACTATATGGTCTCAAACTTCCATATAACCATTAGCTTTCATAGATATTTTAATCAAATCTAGATATTTATTTTAATTTTAAACATGTATTTTTTTAAAAACAATTTAAATTATTTAAATAAAAATGAATAAAAAAATTATAATACTTTTATTTATTAATAATTTCATTAGTGTAAAATTTATCTTAATTTTATAAGAATAAAAAATTTAATATAATTGTGTTTTTTTTAATATTTTTATAATTGAATTTTAAAATTTTTAACTAATTTTATAAGTTTATGACATTCACAGTAAAAATCAAGATTTATTTTGAATAATTTATTTTTTTAAATTTAAATTTCAAATAAAATTAACAAAATTTGAAAATAAGAATAGTTAATTTTATGTTTTAAAAAAACTTTACTATGTACGTTTGATTATAATTTTTTTATTGATGTCTAATAAACTTTCTCATTCTATATAAACTTGGTTGTATTTTTTGGGTGATATCTAATAAATTTTGAATCGGATTAAAAATCGTATTTATTATTATTATATTTTGCATGTTTGTATTAATAATATATTAATTGAATTTAAAAGGTATGATATATTAAATTATAGTGATAAGTGTTTTTTATTTTGAAAATATGAGGGAGGGTGTAAGATTGGATGGTGGGATAGACCCAATAATTGTCTTCGTTTAATCTTTATTTTTTAATAAATTAGTTATTCAACTATTAATTAGTGAGGAGAGATATTGTTGAAGAATGGTGATCCCTATCAACTATCTAACATTATCAAAACACATTATTTTCAAATATTAATTTTGTAGAATTTAATTACATAAATTTATTAAAAGATGTTAAATCCATTTTTTTTAAATGTATGATCAATATAAACTCCATTCTCTTTTATGAGGTGATATCTAATAAACTTGGAATTGGATAATAATTGTGTTTATTGTTATTGTATTTTGTATCTTTGTGTTTATTATTATTAAATTTGCAAAAAATGTCTAGGTGAGTGGGTTGGCGAACTCACGGGTTCACATTTATACTCACGCTTTCGTATCAAAATTGTGCTTCTATTGTTCTGTGTCCACCCGATGTTCCACGATATACAAATTGTGCTTCTATTGTATCAAGATTATGCTTATATTATAAATTTTGAAGAAGCCTTAAAAAGTAATTTAGTTATAAAAATAAAATAAAAAATTTGTTTTATAGTATTAAGGGTTGATCATGTTAAACTGAAATGTTCATGATACCATTAACTTTAATTATGGTAATCTTACTTTATTTTCTTAAAATTTAACTTATGAATTACTATCTCAATCTTCCATATAACCATTTGTTTACATATTTTAATAAACTTTAACGAAATTTAAACTTTATGGTCTCAAACTTCCATACAACCATTAGCTTTCATAGATATTTTAATACAATCGAGATATTTATTTTAATTTTAAACCTGTATTTTTTTTTTTTAAATAATTTTAATTATTCAAATTAAAATGAATAAAAATTTTATAATACTTTTATTTATTAATAATTTCATTATTATAAAATTTATCTTAATTTTATAAGAATATAAAATTTAATATAATTGTGTTTTTTTTAATATTTTCATAATTGAATAGTAAAAATCAAAATTTATTTTGAATAATTTATTTTTTTAATTTAAATTTCAAATAAAATTAACAAAATTTCAAAATAAGAATAGTCAATTTTAAGTTTAAAAAAAAAAAAAATTGTGTACTTTTGATTATAACTTTTTATTGATGTTTAATAAACTTTCTCATCTATATAAACTTGGTTGTATTTTTTGGGTGATATATGATCAACTTTGAATGGAATAAAAAAATTGCATTTATTATTATTATATTTTGCATGTTTGTATTAATAATGTATTAATTGAATTTAAAAGGTGTGATATATTAAATTATAGTGATAGGTGTTTTTTATTTTAAAAATAAGAGGGACGGTGTAATATTGGATGGTGGTATACACCCAATAATTGTCTTTGTTTAATCTTTATTCTTTAATAAAGTAGTTATTCAACTATTAATTACGTATTAGAGATTTTGTTTACTGATTGTTATTCCTATCAATTATCTAACATTATCTAAAAACATTATTTCCAAATATTAAATTAGTAATATTAAATATTAATATTGTATAATTTAATTACATAAAATTATTAAAGGATGTTGAATCCATTTTTTTTGTAAATGTATGATCGATATAAACTTCGTTCTCTTTTATGTGGTGATATCTAATAAACTTGGAATGGGATAATAATTGTGTTTATTATTATTATATTTTGTATCTTTGTGTTTATTATTATTCGTTTTTCGAAAATGTCTAGGTGCAGGGACTTACAAGTTCACATATATAGCCATGCTTTTGTATCATGAGTCCGACCGACGATTTCCTCATTCCATACTTAGCCACTTTTTGGATCGCAGGTTCCCGGGTTGGCAGACTCAAAATTACGCTTCTATTGTCCTGTGTCCTCCAAACAACACTCAAAGTTACGCCAGCGGGCTCAAGATTGTGATTATATTATAAATTTTGAAGAAGACTTAAAAAGTAATTTAGTTATAAAAATAAAAATAAAATATTATTTTATATTATTAAGGGTTGATCATGTTAAAATGAAATGGTCATGATACCATTAACTTTAATTATGGTAATTCTTACTTTATTTTCTTAAAATTTAATTTCTAAATTACTATCTCAATCTTACATGATGATTACATGCTCTCTAGTTATGATTACGAGCTCTCTGTAGGATTATTATTTCTTATAACTTGGGCCAAACCAAAGTCAACAATATGGGGTTCCAAATGTTCGTCCAAACTAAAATTCAATTATGAAAACATTAAAAATACATAGTAAAATTCAATTATGAAAATAAAAATCAGCAATATTTAAATTAAAATTCAATTATGAAAATATTAAAAAAAAACACAATTACATTAAATTTTATATTCTTATAAAACTAAGATAAATATTATAATAATGAAATTATTAATAAATAAAAGTATTATAAAAAAATTATTCATTTTAATTTGAATAATTAAAATTATTTTTTTTTAAATACATGTTTAAAATTAAAATAAATATCTAGATTTTATTAAAATATGTATGAAAGCTAATGGTTATATGGAAGTTTAAGACCACAAAGTTTTAATTTAGTTAAAGTTTATTAAAACATGTAAGCGAATGGTTATATGGAAGCTTGAGATAGTAATTCAAAAGTTAAATTTTAAGAAAATAAAGTAAGAATTATCATAATTAAAGTCAATGGTATCATGAACAGTTCATTTTAACATGATCAACCTTTAATAATATAAAATAACTTTTTTTTATTTTTATAACTGAATTACTTTTTAAGGCTTCTTCAAAATTTATAATATAAGGGTAATCTTGAGCTCGCCAACCCGGGAGCCCGGTTATCAATTTATATATTGCGGAACTCTAGGTGTTGTTTGGAGGACATTGAACAATAGAAGCCCAATTTTGACCCCACCAGCCCGGGAACCTGCAATAAAAAAAAGTGGCTAAGTATGGAAGGAGGAAGTCGTCGGTCAGCCTCATGATACATAAGCATGACTATAAATGTGAACCCCCAACGCACACACCTAGAAATTTTTGGAAAAACAACTAAGCAAAGCAACCAGAAAATGAAAGTAGAGGGGAAAAAGAAATATATATTTGTTTATCCCTCAAAAAGAATCAAAATAGAAATAGCTCTCGCTAATAATAAATATTCCATTTATTTTTATTTTTATTTTTAGTTGTATTAAAGGGATGATTATTTGTAATAAATATTCATTTTTTAAATATATTTAATTAGTAAAAATAGCAGAACATGAACACGATACAATGTTGAAAAGTAAATAAAAAGAAAACACTGATAGAATTTGGTTGTGGCGATGTATTCTTTGACTATGGCATTGCCACAAACGAATTTGAACTATTTAGTTTAAATGGTATTAAATTAATACATCGGAACATATTTTGCACTTGTCCATGATACAATTAAGCTGAGGATAATCTTCAATAGTAAATTAACTTTGCACTTGTACATGATATATTAATATTAATAAATATTCATTTTTTAAATAGATTTAATTGGTAAAAATAGCAGAACATGAACAAGATTAAGAGAAACTACAATGTTGAAAAGTAAATAAAAAGAAAGCATTGATATAATTTAGTTGCGGCGATGTATTATTTGGCTATGGAATTTCCATAAACTAATTTGAACTATTTATTTTAAATGGTATTAAATTAATACATGTGATCATATTTTGCACTTGTCCATGATTGTAATACACCTCTATTTTGACATAAAAAAAAAATGTTTCATTTGATCAAATCGAATGTCCCTTTTGATTTTAGAGGCATAATCCCTCTGTCATATGATGACAATTAGACTAATTAAAAAATTAAATAGAGTAACCTTCCAAAAGTGCTTCCCTTCCTCCAACGTGTATCTAATACTATTATTTAACCGATGTATAGATATCTAAGAGTACACCTAGGATGTGTAGTCCTAAGTCTCCTTCAATCTATGAATTTCCTATGTTGGCGTGTGAGGTTGTATTTAGACTTAACTAAACATCATCAACACAAGGCAACTACAATAGTCTAACCGGGGAAGAACCAGTTCGCACTAAACTCGACATGACTTGGCCACTTCTTGAAAAGACTTTCATTAAACTCGCCCTTCTGGTAGTTAGGAGTGGAGTGTGAATGTCAGCGGTAATTTAAGGTCCCTACCCTGTGTTTAATGAAGGGTCCTGAGTGTACCAATTACAATGGTCCTTCCCTCATACCTCCCTCCAGTCTCTTCGTTCCAAGTGCGCTCTAACACATGGATTAACTCAACCCTGTATCCTGAGCATTTACAATGAAAGTGCATCCTTCTCTTAGGGTTAGGTGAATCATTTCTCTCCATTGTGGGCACTCCAAAAATGGCTCTGTGTAATGTTTCTCTAGAGTGGAAGGAAAATGTTATTCAATGGAAATGTTACTCAGCGACCAAAAGACAAGGGTCGTCTCCCTGGTAAGTTCTCTCACCGAATATATTTTTTTTTGGCGATAGAACGGGGTCTCCAGAGGCTTATTATGTTGGAGGTCATTGTATCATGTAACTTTCTTAATTGCAGAGTTTACATATATTTCCCTTTATCACTAGCACCTAAGATACTTCGATATTAAATTTTATATTGAAACCCTTCCTATGTTTTTTATGTATTTTTATACCCTTTTGTTTGTTTCTGACTCAGCACTCTCGGAAGTCATGGAATCCCAACTCCTTGTTCAGCTATCAAAGGGTTTTTCCAGTTAGATTCCCTAGAGAATGACAACTTAGGGTTTTTCAATGAGTCTTACAGTCGATATTTTCTTCTCGTTCTTACCATGTGGTTGCGCGTCGAGGTCCATTATCGAAATCTTAAGTAGTTATTTACCAGAAACAACTCTATGTGTACACTCTACACTGCCTCTTGTTCCTTCTCTTCACAACCAGATGAACCCACTCATCTATACTCTCCCTCCTACTCTTAACTGGCCACCACACACGAAGTTAGAATACATTCTGGTATAAAGAAATCCATTCAAGGTGTTCTCGTATAAACCCTAGGAAGCGACCTTACAGTATTTTAACTCCTTGAAAGGCTACATCTATGTATAGTCTGAAAGGACTATAGTCTGCGTATTTCCTTCACCGAATGATACTCAAATCCAGGTTTCCTTATTTTAATAATGTTATAGGTGAAATACGACCTCTCGAGTCTGGCTATGTAATCTTTGTATTGACTGTGGTATTCCATTCCAAACCCTGTATTGTGGAATAGTTTCGACGGTTAAAAAAAAATAGTATTTGTTCGGTTTGTAAAGATTAACAAGGGTCATCATACCTCATGGCTTGGTTCGTTTGCATGTTAAAGAAAGACTAGCCCTGTCGTTTAATTTGTTTTAATTAATTTTGTTGATTGCTAAAGGTTTTCCCTCTTGTAAGTTTTTGCTCCTGAAGATTGGGTATAACACACTAATGGTGGCCTTGTTGATGCGAGGTAACCACTAGGGAATTTCTACGCCATCCTCCCTCGGCCCGAGCGTCTCTCCAGCTATCAAACGACAAGACACAAAGAGTAAAATGAGCATGTATGTCGAAAGATGAGTCTCCCCCTGGAATATATTGTGTAATAATTAGCTATTAGCTTGTTGGTAATTTTCATTATCTTTCTTCATATAACATGTTACTAATTACAGGGTATGCTTTTTTTTCAGGGTTTCATTCCACACAAAATCTGGATACCTGCTCCTGCCTTCTGACGAAAAAGGTAATCAAGTTCCGAGCCCATCACCCCTACGAATCCACCCTATAGGTTCTAGAAGCATCGAGGAGATCTTTGTTCTGTTACCATTCTCTTATAATAAATAAGTACATTATTCATGTACCAAATTCCTGTATTGGTTGAGTAAGGGTTCAACCCTAGTTTTTCTTTGTCTTATATTGAAACTTGGTATTTGACAAAGGGACGCGGTCTGCACCTGTTTTTGACTTGTACAAATTAATATATAATGGCTTAAAAACTGAACTTTGTTTTCGATTATACAATCTCATGACCTATGTGTAAGGTCTCAATATCCATTTTGTTAAGTATTAAAGTCAATATGTATTGTGATTGTCCGGCTACGAAATAAATATTTAAAAGAGTTTTGTATTCCTATTTCCTAAATTCATTATTTTTCTTTCTTTTTCCAATCTGGTTCTAAAATTTCGATCTTGATTTGTTTAATGTGATACTGTCTAAATTCTAAAATTCCTAAATATTTTGTCAATTTCGTTAAAATTTCCCTGCATAGTAGTATAGTAGTATGTAACAGATCTTTTACGAATGCATTGGTACAAATTCACATTTCCTGGATTGAATTGCCCTTGTGGTATTTTATAACTATATGTAGGTAGACTTGTTAATTTACTACCTAATTATTCGGAATTTCGTCCTGACTTCAAGACATAAGGTTGTATGTAAACACATGAGTATAAATAATTACAGTGCTTAGATATGTACATGTATATAACTGCAAACATATAAATAACTTATTATTCCTACTAGGAAATGACTATGTGCCTAGAAAGTGGATGCAGATATACAAGTTTTGATTTCTCTTTCGAAGGAAATAACTCTTTGCACATATTCATAGATGATCTACTATACAGGAAATAATTTCTTTGTTTCAAGTACAGTACATAACTGGTAGAGGTTCTCATTACCAGTTGAACAATGTTCTTTAATACAGATGAAAATCTCCATAATTAAATTTCGTACTTAACCAGGATGTAATTACAGTTTTGATCGATACCTACAGTTAAACCTGTAAGGTCTGTCCTACAATTCATCCCATTTGTGACATAACCATTTTCTTGTATAAGTTCTTTTATTCACCCAAATTTATGCTAATGTATTCTATCAAACAATAATTCTATTAACATTGAACAAAGTAGGGGTAATTATACATATCTGAATAAAGTTGTCAAAATGATGAATGGAACAGCCACGTTCCTCCCAACCGTAGAACAGGGCAACCAAATCACTTGCCCAGTTCACCCCCTAGCCTGACCATGAATCCATGAGGGAAAACTTGGAATCTCCTCCTCAGCAATGTCTTTTAGTTTTCAGCAGACTCCTCTTGCCTCACACTAAATCAGTAGTGTTCATAACAGCAAGAAAACTCGTAGTCTCCTTTCCCCGCATACTAGGCAGCATCCTGCCTCCTCACATATGTTATTTATCAATCAAATCTTTTATGCCTAGGTCTTTTTCCCTCCCTTGGGAATTTTCGCAGCTTTCTAAATCCCTGATTTTCAGGGGCTTCCAATGGAAAAATCCTTGATTTTCCACATGTAACAATCATCCCAGAGGTAGTTCCAACATGTTCCCCACTCATGAAGTCATGGTCAGCTAAATTTAACATGGTTGTCCTATTTGTCCTCCTGCAATAAATAAAATAATATTATGTTTACATACAAGTGTCATAGTCAAATAGTTAGTCAGATCAGATAAGGTTTCTGCCCAACAGTCATAATAATTAATTACAATTTATCAAATTTGGAATTCGGAATTGCCATAAATGGAAAAAAAAAAAAATCAAATTTGAATTTACTAAAAACGGAATAGTTTTCCAACATTTTTTTAATTTCGAAAATACTTTATTTTTGGGGATGTCACAATGATATAATTAAGCTGAGGATAATTTTGTTCTACAACTATAAGCTGAGGATAATCTTTCTGGGTAAATTTACTTTTAATTAACTCAACAAATTAACCTTTAATTTTTCCAGATAAATTAACTTTTAGGCAGGGACCGGCCTGAAAAAATGCACCAAACGTATGGTTTTCAGGACCAGAAAATATGAGGAGAAAATTTGATTTCCTTTTTTATATGTCACTATGGTTGCAACAGAGGTGGGTGTTGTCTCGAACATTGACGTTCAAGAACAAGAACAATAACAAGACAATAATACACTTTTGTTTCTCTGGTCATAGTAGTCACACACAAAGATGTTTTGCAAGAGGATTTTGACTCAGGCATTCCTAGTATTGAAAATTCTTACTTTCAAACTACAAATAGTATAAAACAAACAATGAATAGGAATGGAACCATGGCACTAAAACTTACCCGTGAACGATGAACAATAGAAGCACAGTTACAATCGCAGACATGGAACCCTAACCATGCAAACTGCAACAATAGGTCCAACTATGGATGCAAGACCTCAACCTTGCAAATTTGAAGCAAACAAGAGAAAGAAGCAAACAAAAAACTAGTGAACAAGCACCAAGATGTCCAATTGCAGTTGTAGTACCTCAACTTTGCAAATTTGAATCGAACAACAATAAGCAGCATCCAACGATCCAACAAGCAAACATCAACCAATGAACCAGTAATGTCGGTGAAGAACAATATTTCCCAAATTCATTGCAGACAAGACTATATCAAAAAAATGGAGGAAAATGTATTGTAACATGCCTGTTAAGTAAACATTTAAGGCTATGAGGCATGTTAGGTAAACACTTAAGGCTATCAGAACTGTCCAAGGGCCTCGTGTTGTGTAAACATTTAATAAATAATGCAGTGGGGGAGGCATGTTTACATACGTAATAATAAAAAAGTCTCTTTAAGTACTTAATACTAACAATAACAATAACAATAGTTCGAACAATAGAGACTATGCAAAAAAAATTAGTCAAAGGACAAACTAATATGAAGAATAGTAAAAATTCAAAAAGACTGTAGATGATCAAAAACTTTGGATATGCTAAGATATAAAACATTGAAAATAGTGAAACTGGCGATAAGACCTCAAATCTATTATCCATTGAGACCATGAAATATAAGGTTTTTTTTACTATATAAAAAATTATGTTTTTAGTTCTCTAGTTTGAACAATAGAGATTATACAAAAAAAAAATAGTTAAAGGACAAACTAATATGAATTCAATGAATTATCGATCACTATAATCCCTCTACGCCTTTGGCAGGAACTAATAAAGGAGTGGGCCCAAATTTGCAATAACCTTTGAGAACAATAACATTAAAACAAAGTAGGAAGCTTCTCCACTTTGTATTTTCTAATCAAACCCATCAAACCTCAATAAAACAACAAATATCTTATCTAAACCTCGACTAAATATGCACAAACTTTGATTGTGTATGAATCAAATCTTAATTTAGTATAACTCTGTGAATTTATAAATTTGTGTAATGTTTTTTAAAATAAGATAACTTTGTATAGTTAATTTATACCAAATTTTATAAATAGAAAAATTCTTTTAATATTTATAATATATTTTATTGATACTCTTTTAAATTTCAATAATTTAAAAAACTATTTTTTTATGTTTTTTTTTTTATTTCTTTAATAAATTAATTTATATAATTTTAAATTTATATTAAAAATTATTTTTTTAATGTTGGATTTTATTTTGGAATGGATTATTTTGAAATTTTATTAAATAAAATATGAGATGTAATTTGTTATTAGAATGTGGTGAATTTAACTTATTTATAACTTTTAATAAATATAATAAAAATTTATAATTAGATAATGAAGATGGTTAATTTTGATTGAGACCAAAATTGGTTTATCAAATCTTACAAAGGGTAATGGATTACTTAGATTTCTTTAGAATTATATTTCTATGCTTGAAAAGCATTGAGAGAAGCATTACAAGATCACCAGTATTATTTTGATGAGTTAGAATGTTAGGAAGGTTGGTATTGTGACAAATCTTTTGAAATTGAGATCTAATTTGGGTATATATAGGACATTTTAAGAGAGAGTTTTCATTTTCAAGCCTCTTGGTGTCATAAAGATAATGGAGTCTTTCATCCCATGATGTTTTGGAATTCTCGAATGCCAGTTTCACTATGGAGCTCGTGAGAATTTGTTCTTATTTTAGCAATTCTTTACACTAGTCAAAATAGAGAGATACTTTTGATTTTCAAGATTTTGGTTGATCGCGTTTCCTTATAGTATCTTAATTTTATCTTATCGTCTAATTCTTTATGGCACCACAATTTCTCCTTAAGTTTAGATGTAATAATATTTTTAATATTTTATTATTTTGTAAAATGTTTTCTTCATTTATTCTTCAATAATTTAGCTATGATTTGGATCTTTATGTCATCCCACTTTAGTCTTAAATTGTTTTTGCTAGGGTTTGAAACAATTTTGAAAAGCCTCTTACCTTCCATTTGATTTAACTTATTTGTATACAATAAATACTTAATCATAACAATATGTGTATATATAAGAAATGAAAACTAATAAATTTATATTATTTCATATTTCTAAAAATATATAAATAAAAAATATTCATACTTTAAAATAAATTTAATGAAAAATATTATTTATATTTTACCAATTTTGTTTCCAAAAAACTACACGAAGTGTCTCCTCCTCGTACACCCAACCCAAAAGTAACATGTATTATCTTCCAGTTGCATCGAAGAGTATGTCCTCTATTTCTCAAGGAGTCTAAGCTCAAAATGCTATGTGATGTCATTCACCATGGACTCTATTGAACGTACAATGAGAAAATCACACCCAAAGAGTGAATATGTTAAATGATTTTTTCCCATTCATATAGGCATTGATCGCCAAATATTTTAGAGTCCTTAAAAAGATGGACAGGTAAAGTTCACAATAGAATAGAAATAACCTCTTCTTTCCCTTTGCAAAAAAATTGCTTTCATGGAATTTAAGTGCATCAATAACCCTTATAAAAAAAGGTATGGTTATATAATTACATTGGTTTTTATCTTAATAAAATTAAATTATTAAAAAAAAATCCAAAAATAAAATAAAATAGTCATTACTTAATTAAAAATAGTTATCATTGCTTGAAAATAAAAATATAAAAGTGAACATTGTAAATATACTAATATAACACTTAAAAAATGGATTGTCCACAAAACTTACAAAATTCATTCCTGGTTACCTTCAGAAAAGTTTACTAAAGTCATTCCTGGTTACCTTGAGTACAACAATAAAGTTCGAAGTATGCAAACACTCATTCCAAATAAAAAAATAGCTCATGGTCATCACATATATCATTCCTTAAAAACCCTACCATTGAGTAATAAAACTCGAGGCTTTCACTTGGCCTTATCATTAAATTTTAAGTAATATCCAAACTTTCCAATCTAATGTATAAAAGAAACTTGAAACAAATTATTAGCTAATCAAATACCAAGAAGTCCTCGAAGCATTGAATAAATTGACTCGAGGACCATATACTATCATTACACTTCCTAGCTAGTTAGCATGATTATTTTTCTCCACTAGTGAAAGTGTATTTGTCTCCATCTGCATATGTTCGTTAGACGAGGAATCTACCCCTGTGATGGGCTCTATAAAAACATGGTGAAAAGTGATTTGGGAGAAAATTTACTCCATTAGCTCTAGATTCTTAGACCATGAATCTACCCCTGTGTTGGGCTCTCTAAAAACATGGTGAAAAGTGATTTGGGATAAAATTTACTCCATTAGCTCTAGATTCTCTAGAATTATTTATAGGAAAATATTTCTCATCCTTGAAATATATGTCATCTAGTTAATGTCATCTTTGCAACATGTTATCTCCTCTATCTCTATCTAGGCCTATGTTGCATATACACAACTAATTAAGAGGTGATTTATGGTTATGAGTTCATTCATGCATAAAATACAACAACCATGACTTTTTTTACAAAATTTTTGAAGTACCTCCCATGTTAAATCCTTATTGTTTGAGGAAAGCCACATGTGAACCTTGGATTTGAATGAATATTTTATTTTCCAAAGGGCCTTCCACCACCAAACCACTCCTTGGTTGTTTTCCACAAACATAGCTTTATATGTCAATCTAGGTGTGTAAACCCCTAGAAGGATTATTAGACCAAACCAACTCATCCTTCTCCTCTCTTATTCTAATTTGATTTTGGTTGAGATAATCAACATAAATTGTCAATTTATCTACTTCCCTCTCTATCCACCCTGTCAAATCTTTATTTTTCAATCTTTGTTGCCAAATGGTTGTAGTATTTAAGACTACAACTTTGCTATCTTATAAATTTCTTGACTATGTAACTTTTCAATCATCCCCACTAGAATTCAGTGACCATCTCCACAAATGACCTAGGGTTCACCCCCTATCCTCACCTTGACCCCTTCGTCTACTTTCAAGACCAACCAATTACCCACTAAAGGAAAAGACTGAACTAAATCCTTCCATAATATAGACACCTTTAGTAAAGGTTTATTATCTTACTTGATCCAATATTCCATAGGCAAAATTTCTATATTCCTATAAACAATCACTTGCTTCCATAGGTCCTCCTTGGAAATAAGCCTCCAAAGACTTTTTGTTGCTAAATCCTTATCAAAGGAATATAAATCTTGTGTTCCCTAGCCTTCCACGTACTTTTGTTTGGTCAAATCCTACCATTTGACTAAGGGAATGCCATATTTTCCCCTCTTACTTGTCCACTAAAATTTAGAACATTTCTTATTGACAATTTCCAACACCCATTTGGGATTATAAGCCATGGTATGCTACTAAATAGGTATAGCCTCTAAGATAGACTTAACTAAGGTTAATATTCCTCCTAATGAAAGCCACATGTTACACCACATCTTGGTTTTTTTCTATCTTCTCAATTAACCACTTCCATTCCTTCTTCCTATAGTCATTATGCTTCAGTAGAAACCCTACATATGTAAATCCTACTTGTAATTCAAAATACTAAAAGGGGAAGATATAAAGAGTGCTTATAACATGTCCCTCATCCACTCTATTGAAATCAATGGATGATTTTTTCATATTGATTTCCATACCTGATGTCGTATTATACAAATTCATGTTCTCCTTAAGTTTGTTAATAGCTAGTCCGGAACCATCACAAAATAACAACACATTGTCTACAAATAATATATGGGTCAAAAAGAAAGACCTTCCCAACTTAATGCCACACAATATTCTTATTCTCTTGGCCTGTATGATCAACCTACTTAAACCTTCAACAATAATTACGAACAATAAGGTAAATAGAGGGTAGCCTTTCCTTAGTCCTATTGAAGGCCTGAGGAAGCCCATTGTTGAACCATTTTTTAAAACTACAAAGGACACAAAAGATAAACATCCCACTATCCAATTAACCATTTGAACACAAAAACCAATATTAATTAGTATGAGTCTTAAATAAATCCAATTAGATCTTTTATATGCCTTAGAGAGTTCAAATTCCTTAGAGTCTCAAATAAATCTAATTAGATCTATCATATATGCCCACATTCTCTGAATTTTAGACTATGTAATCCCTCTTGGGCCACACCTACGGCTTCATGGATTTTCTTCCCATGCATAAATCCAAATTTCTCTTTTGATGTGATCTCTAAAAAGATCTTCTTCACCCTAACAACAATAATTTTGGCAAACATATTATAAATAGAATTACAAAGTGAAATAGGCTTGAAATCCTTAAAGGATGTTGGATTGTTCTTCTTTGGGATTACAAATGCAAAGGTAGAATTAAATGCACCCAATACCTTTCCATATTTCCTTGAATACTCCACCCCCCTTAAGAGATCATTTTGGCTTATCATAAAATTCTATTAAGAACTCTGTATTCTAGCCATCTATCCCATGACTCTTATCTTTTTGAAGAGAAACTAGTACAACCTTGAGTTCCTCCTTTTCATTTTCATTTTCATTTTCATTTTCATTTTCATTTTCATTTTCCTCTTCCACTAGATTTTCATTTTCCACTTCTCCTACAAAGTTAGAGAAGAAGGAAGTGATATTCACTATTTTTTCAATGTTTACTTCTATCCTTTTGGAAATCATTTCTTCTCCAATCCTTGTATTTATTGAATTTGGCACTATGTTTAATGGCTCCACATCCAATATGCATGCTTCCTCAAATTTCTAAATAAAGTAATATGTTAATGGGTCTTCTTTGGCAAAATTCCCCATATCTCTACTTTTTTGAATGGCCAAATTTAGGTCACCTCCAAATATTATTTTCCCTTCACTTACAAATTATCCATAAAATGGTGTGGATATTCCATTGGAACACTTTGTCACAACAAATCTGACAAGTTTATGCAATATATTATTATGCAGTGCTTTACCCAAGATTTGGATTAAATATTACTTACTTAATGCATGAAAATATTGAAATAATTGAAACCAAAATGAAGAAGCTAAGCAAATAACACACCATCCACACAAAAAACACAAGACATACCCTAGGAAAACCCAATATGGGAAAAAACCAACTAGAAGGTGAGGCCTATGCTCTACATTTTTTTTTCTCAGTTATGAAATGCAAATACAAAGAAAGAGGAACTCACTGTGGAGTTTCCATGAACATTGCGGCCAATATGACTACTACATGATCTTTTTCTTCCTTTATTTTGCTTCAATATCCCACTCCCAAATTCTCTACTTAACTACATAACAATACAAGAAATACCATAAGAATGGAATCCATTCCTTTCTTATGTAGGAAAAATCCCTTAACCTGCAAAAACACCTCGATTGGATGATCACTTCATTTTCCCATCCAGCATTTGATCATTATCACTCCAAGCCCATATGATCAAGGGATTACTCCTTTACCAAAACAACATGCACATGGAGTCGACCTTGAACCCATTTAGTATTCCTTAATCCTTCACTCTTAACTAGCCTAAAATCTCTTGTTTAACGTTGCAATTAACTAGATTTAATTCTCTTCCCAATTAATATTATAGTCAATCGGCCACCAGGATAATCGGGACACTGGAATCTCTTTATCACCAGGCTCCTCTGCAATCTCCTTTACAATGTGTCCCAACCACCAAGACACCGACCCACCAGTTCACCCAGAACTTTAATCTTTCACCTTTCAACGACTAAACCCGGTCTGGTTTAGCTGGCCACCGAGCACCGGGGTATTTCTCCATCTCATCCCCATTTATTTTCTTGTGAGTCTAGTCCAATTGAGATTCTATTAACCAGCTCACTGGACACTAGAAAAATTTAACAATGTGTATTTTCATGAGGCTTTAGACCGATCCAATTTCTTCTCTCTAAGTCATTGATATATTCCTATGATCAACGATCAATGGCCAAATCGTATTCATCTTCCAATACTATTTCAATCATTTATCTCTTAATGATCAATGGTCTACAATTATCCATGTTTACAACTCCTCAATCTCGATGCTTTGAAAATCCATTCTCTATCAGCTTCCTCATACCTGCATTCCTTAATGAAGTTCATAGGAACTTTGTTCCTCAATCTCACTCTCCTCAAACTTATTCTTGCTTGGATTTTTCACCCATATTAAGATTCACTTTGACCACTCTATTCTTCATAGACATAAGTGCTCAAACTCATTAAGGTCGATTTCCCACACACCATTTTTGTGACTTCAAATCAAGGTTTATAAATACATAGAAATGTATCAATATACAGAGACATTTACACACATAGCTCAGATGCATCAATATGACATTTCTATTAAAACCCTTTGTACATAAACTTAGGAATACACCATTTTCCTCTATTGGCCCAATTCACAATACGGGCACTTCCTTGGTATTCTCTTTGGCCTTAGTTCACATTGTTTGGCCACCCTTTTCATACATTCCCAAAGGATTACATTTTATACATGCAAGTTCAACTTCCATACCATAAAAAAACTCCTAAAATACCTCAATTGATTACAACAATAGCATTCCCACTCTTTATTCTTGATTACATACATATGAGGATCAATTAGATTGAATCCTCCATAATTAAGAAAACCCAACTAATTTCTTTACATGGGAATTAGGGAAACAAATCCTATAATTATAGAATCTAATTACAAATGCAGATAAATACAATTAATTCATTAAGGCAACCCACTTCCTTTGATAAATTCAAAGACCCCCTTAGACCTACTCAAAATGGTTGATTATGATGGGAAATTCTCATGCATTAGACTCCCAGGGTACAAAAATTTTCATGATCTCCTAATCATGGTCTTCTATTTATTGAAGTCCATCTGGATCTGAAAATTTATTTTGTTGTTGCCCGTTATCCCCTAGCCTAGGGATAACTAAGGAGATTATGTCTCAAGACCCACAGGTCCTATACATGGAGTACCGAGAGCCATATCGACTTGAGCTTGGACCTGGAGGGCCCATCCTTTTCTTCTTCATCACCTCCACCTTGATAGCAGCAGAAACATCCATCCCAATGGCCTAGTCCTTTAGCAGAAATGGGTCTTTCTCCATGAGGTAATGAGTATGGGTATCATGGTATGTGTCACTCTGATTCTCAAAACATCTGAATATGTGCATTTAATTATTTTTTCTTCTAACATGTGCTTGGACCTTATGCCTTTCCACTTGACCACACCTAGGGGTAATGAAAATATTCCCTATTAAGTTGGTTCCCATAGGGTTTGAGTTACCACTAGGGGGGTTCATGAAATTTCATCATTCGTTCCCACCATACTTACCACTTTTCATCTTTTTCCTGCTCATCCATCCCATGCACTAGTCTAGGTAATGGGTTTTCCAAGATTTCAAAGGGTTGTACCTTACCTTGTGGGAAGAAGAGGCTAAAGGACCAGAGGGTAAAAGTAGCTGGAAAAAGATAAAAGCCAAAAGAATGAAACCTTGAGATGCTTCTCCTAGGGATCCCTGAGAAAGCAATAAAAGGCTTCTCAGCAAGAAACAAAGGCACCCATAAAAAATAATAAATCAAGACCTAGTTGGAGGATAGGGGGTCTCATCATGAGCTGGCCTATTAGGTCCATGGGCATGTAGCGGTATGACACTACCATTCATTTGGTCACCATGCCAGGGTAGTGGATCTTGGTGGCATAGCCAAGAGAAAGGGGGTCTCATCATGAGCCAACCTTCTCATTTTTGTGAAATTCTTGTTGGTAACATTATCACCATTGGTCACCACGTCAGGGCAATGTCCCCTAACTAGTCTCTTGAAAGAAAAAGAAAATATAAAAGGCATGAATGGGCTTGGAAAAATTTGCATCCATGACAAGGTGTAGCTCACCATGTTTAGAGGCACCCATAGGTAAGCCATACATTTCCCTGTTATCACCGCACCCATTTCCCAGAAATCCCTTACCACCTCATCCACTCACATGGCCTAGCTTTGTCTTCACCCAAGAATATCCCACATCAAATGAGCACTAGCCCAATAGGACGTCCTAGCATCCCCTCCAAACTTGGATTGTAGAATATCATAATGTCTTTGAGCACTTGTTTGGGTAAAGGGGTTTTCATGCACATGTTTAAATAAATTGATGATTAGATGTGATTGGAATTATTATGATCCATGTGAATTATGAGCCTATTGAGGGCGTACTTGTTGATGTTGCAAGGCCACACCCGATGGGTAGGTACACATGGGGATATGATTAGTTCAGACCTCCATAGGGATAAAATCCCACCAAATGGATGCTGAGAGCCCATCCAGGGGCAGAGACAGTTCAACGGTTTGCACCAGAGAGAGAGGAGGACGTTCCACCAGGGACATCCTAGCAGGCCTGAACCCAGGGGGGGTCTTGTCTTTTTCACCATGATGTAGGCCTTGGAAGGCCCATGACATCACCCAATGTTTTGGACACTTTGGAGGTATTTGTGTGCCAAGTGGCACGTGTGACAGGATCTAGAGGCCCAAGGAGGCCTAACGTTTTTCTCCAGGAGGCCAATGTTGCCCTAAGAAGGCCTAGCATCACCCTAAAATGGTATGACATCATCTTTATAGCTTGATTTAGGGTTTTATTATGACATTTAATGTAAAAACTGGATATTACATGTAACTGGCCATATTGGCCCTTTTTACCTAATTATGGTCATTGATATTGTACAAATAAGGGTTTTAGCCCTTGTATTATTCATCATCTTTCACTCACACTTGTAAGGACTGAAATTTGCTTCCTATCTAGGGTTACTTGGCTGAAATTTTAGGCGCACTTGTTGAGAAAGGCTAAATTTTGGAGTATTTTGGCAAGTTTCTTGGTGGAAGTGTTCAACTAGGGTTTCACTTGATAATTATTGATGTATGTAATTTAAATTTCTGCAATTCTTGTTAATTGAATGGTTATAGTTATGTTATCTTGCATTTTACATTAAGATTATGAAATTGCTTGTTTAAAACCCTAGGAAGTCTAGCACATGTTATTGTCCTAGATTTAAAAGACTTCACCTAGTAGATCTTGTCAAGAGGTCGATTTTCTTGAAGCATTTGTTAGGGCCTTACCATTGAAACACCCTAGTTTTATTTTCTTCATATTAGCCGTTTTTGCTTCATCATTGAGTTAAAGAGGGAGGAAAATCTACTAAGTCCTAAGGTTACCTACACCTAGTAGCTAGATTCCCCTAAGGTTTGATAGTTGGAAACTTGGGTTACCAACACTCCATCTATTAATCTCTCTTGTCTTTGACTCTCCTACTATCATCATTTTCCTTCAACATTTGTTGCCATATCATTGACTCCATTTTCCCTAAAAGCACTAGTCTAAGCCTCCTTATTGAGTGATTGATCAAAACAACCATCAAAACCTATACTCTAAGATTTTCACTAACTACTTATAACACTAGAATAGCCTAACCTACTAAAATTATCGTTGGTGTTACTAAAGTAAGATACAACCATACATTGCAGCATTAAAAGATTTTAAAAACAATTGAAAAGGTTGATTAATGCATTGCCTTTTTTGCTTCTAATAAATGCTAGTATTACGATGTTAATGGTTGATTATTCTTCGTCATTTTGAAGTTGTTTCAAGGCACTTATTGTGAAGTATTGCCTCATAAATATTGTTGTTATAAAAAAAAATTTACTTCATCATTATCAGCCAATTGCTTTATTTGAGAAAGTCTGTGGTTTTATGAAGTGCTAACCAGCAAGTTGTACTTGCAAATATATATAGTTTCTTGTTGCTTTGTTCCGGGAAGGTACATCTTGATATATTATCACTTCATTGGTTATAAACCTGGGACTTTCTGAACAGTGGTGACTTGTGAGAGGGGATCTTTTAATACCCATTTTGACCTTGCCTTCTCAAACCCCCAGGTCATTGGGGATGTCTCCCTTGGGCCTACAACCATAAATATAAAGAAGAATCATATTGAGGTGATAGCGATAGGATAAACTCAAGTTACACCAATTTGATTTCCTTTTACCTTTCCTTTTATCAAAGTACAAATTGTGTGATAACATTTCCCATTTACTTTACTTTCCTGCTATCATATTGTTGTTGTATGCAACCTTCTAAGATCCCATACTTTACTCTATTGTCCATTTTCCTTATCTTCACAATCATCCTTATCCAACTAGACTTGGTTGTTGATTTTCCTCACCACTTATTTTATTTCCCACTTGGGAATATTCATCAAATGCTTCCATAAGTCATCCAACTGAATGTCTAGTCATGCCCTTTGTTGGTACTTATTATTGTTGTAAATTGGTTGTTTCAAACGTTCACATAAAATATGTATGGTTGTTGTTATCTCTTTATCTCCACACTTTTTTTATCCTCAAATCCTTGAGGATATTTATATCCTTGCGCATTGGTATTCTCTTCTTGAGACATTACCTCAACAATGCTTTGTTGCATGAGATTTATCCACTCTGCTTCATACACTTCTTCATAAGAATGTAAGGCACTTAGTTTCCTTCTACATGGTTGTTCTATAACAGATTGACTATTTTCATATTCATAATTCTTATATCTGACTGCATTTGCACATAACTCAAACAAATTAAAGACATTAATTTTCTTATTAAATTCTTGAAGTCCCACATCATTCAAGAACATGACTCTTAACACCACTTGCTTGTCTTCATTATATATGTAGTTTCTTGTTTCTTCTTGTCCATTGGTTCTTTATCGAATTTCTGATTTATCTTCTGCAGCGTGTTGATTACATTTAGTACTTTCATCCTCTTTATTTTCTTTCAAGATAATTTCTTGCTTTACATCCTCTTAAATTATAATACCATTTTTGGGTGTTCTTGGATGCTTTGTGTCTGCAACTGCTATGCAACCTTCTTCAACCTTTGGATTAGATTTTAACAATTCTTCCAACAACTTTAGTTATTCTTCAAATTACCTTAACACTACATTTGATTCTTTTCATTATTTTTCAATACTTGCATTCTTTGTCACAAGATTGTTTCCTTTCATTCCATCTCCTAGAATCTGTTTGCCTCCATCTCTTTGAAACAATTTTGCATTATCTTATTTCTTTAATATATATTCTTGGTTATGTCTCTCTTATATTTTCTCATTCTACAATCCTTCATCTCCCTTTATGACATATTTTAATGATTGTCCATCTTCATGACCTATGAAACTTTCATACACACACAATTAATTAGTTTTAAAAACATGAGACTCCTTTGTCTCTTTAGATGACTTTAGCATATTTTCCGTGTGCTAGTCTAAACTCTCCAAGCATCTGATGAGGTCTTCATTCTAAACCTCATCCTCTCCTTATTCATCATCTTCTCCAAGCATTTCTCCCTGCTCTGGTTCACAAATGTGAACTGTTTGTCCCGCTTCAAAGAACTTTTTGTACTTAGTTTCTCTGAGTGTCTCCTCTGTTATGATCCAAGCACTCAACCTATGTCTCATCTTTCTTGCAAATAATTTCACTATAGGAAATTTTACCATATTCTTCAGTTTCCAACCACACCTTTGGTCCTCTTCAACTCCTTCATGTAGCAACTTCATCATCATACTGAGCTCTTCCTTTAACTCAATTATTTCTCTATAAAATTCCTCATCACTCATCTTACTTTTTCCAATTGATCTAGTACTTCCTCTCATCTTGTTGTGACTTTCTCCTGAACCCTTCCTTGACTTTCTCTATCCATCTTCATCTCTCATTTTTTGAGCTTCTCCATGCTCAATTGTGAGTTGCAAATATCCTCTGCAGTAACAAGTCTATTTCACCTTGCTACACAATACCTCACCAAGTTTGTGGCCTTTTGGTATAATTGGTTATCTCCTATGGAACCTTCTAAGCTTTCTCTGCTCCTCTAGGCTTCTTCACTTTTACTCACAATATCCTAAGCGCTTCACCTGTTCTTCTTCTTCTAGAAAACTCTACCCACAATCATAACTATGGATTTGCATCAACAACTTCGAACCAACCACAACTAGAAGTTGTTATTATTTCCTTCTCCATTACAACTTCCTCTCTTGTAATGGTTCTGCCACAAATATCGTTTCTCCTGCTGCTACCTACTAAGGATATACAAAAATACCCTATCAAAATTCAATTCAAAACATAGAGACCGTTTTACATACCAATATCATCAAATGTGACTCTTCAATCTGCATCTTCAAAAGTTATTTCTTTGGGTTTCATAGTTCTATCCAGCTCTATCTTACTGGAAATATCATTTTCCAAACTCCTTGAGCTCTGATTTCTTCTTCCAAAGAGCGTTACTATGCTATGGTACTAATTGATGCAGGCCAATTCTGTTAACTTGCAAAAACACCTCGAGTGGATGGTCACTTCATTTTCCCATACGACACTTAAGCATTATAGCTCCAAGCCTATATGACCAAGGGATTACCCCTTTACCAAAATAGCATGCACACGATCTTGACCTTGAACCCCTTTAGGCTTCCTTAAGCCTTCATTCTTAATTGGATTCAACTCTCTCGTTTAACGTTGTAGTTAACTAGATTTAATTATCTTCCCAGTTAATGTTACAATCAACTAGTCGTCTGGACAATCAGGAGACCGGAATCACTAGATCATTGGGATCCTCTGTAATATCCTTTACAAAGTCTCTCAACCATCGAGACACTGGGTCACCAACCCATATTTCCACCCATAAATTTAACCTTGTTCCTTTTAAGGACTAAACCCAGTCTGGTTTAATCAACCACCGAGCACCGGGGTATTTCTCCAACTCATCCCCCTTTCTTTTCTTATGAGTCCAGTCCGACTAAGATTCTATCAACTAGCTCATCAGACACCAAAACACTTTAACAATGTGTCTTTTCATGAGGCTTTAGACTAGCCTGGCTAGTTCTCTCTCAGTCATTGATCTATTCCTATGATCAATAATCAATCGTAAGATATTCTTCATCTTCCAGTACACTTTCAATAATTGATCTCTTAATGATCAATGGTATGCAATTCACCACGTCGCTATATTTACAACTCACCAATCATGATGCTCTAAAATTTCATTCTCTGTTGAATTCCTTAGACCTTCACTCCTCAATGAAGTTCATAGGCACTTTGTTCCTCAATATCACTCTCCTTAAACTTATTCTCGCTTGGATATTTCACCCATACTGAGATTCACTCTGACCACTCTATTCTTCCTGGACATAGGTGTTTAAACTCATGAAGGTTGACTTCCCACACATGGTCATTGTGACTTCATCTGTAACTCATCAAAACGAGGTTTATAAATACAAAAAAACTTATCAATAAGTAGAGACATTTACACACAACTTAGATGCATCAATACGATATTTCTATTAAAACCCTATGTACATAAACTCAGAAATACCTCATATTCCTCTACTGGCCTGATTCACAATATGGGTGCTTCCTTGGTCTTTTCTTTGGCCTTATTTCTCTCTATTTGGCCACCCATGTTCATCCATTCCCGAAGGCTTACATTTTATACATGGAAGCTCAACTTCCAAACCATCAAACAAACTCCTAAAATCCTGCAACTGATTACAACAATAGAATTCCTTGTCTCTATTCTTGATTACATACATATGAGGATCAATTAGATTAAATCTTCCATACTTGGGAAAACCCAACTAATTTATTTACATGGGAATTAGGGAAACAAACCCCATCCTTCTATAATCTAATTACAAATGTAGATAAATGCAATTAATTCATTAAGGGAACCCACTTCCTTTGATAAATTCCAAGGCCCCCTTATGCCTGCTCAAAATGGTTAATTATGATGGGAAATTCTCCTGCATCACTTTCCTATTCGCCTATTATTTAACATATCTTGATAGTTGTATACGATTAGGATTAGGGTTTTTTAAGACCTCGACTTCCAATTAATGTTAGGTTTTTTTACCATATAGAATATTATTGAAATGCTACACATAACTATCTCCACATGTGTGAGTAATGGAATATGACATGGCATCCACTCTATACCATGGTGGTCAATAGGATAGGTGTAAACCCACTCAAATGCACGCTATTGAGCATGCAATATTCTTTTTGAAATTTTCCTCCACCTCTACCAAACTTCTTATACAATTTCTGATGGCCTTAAAAGATTCCACCTACTAGAGATATAGAGTGAGGCTAGGAATATTAACTGACATCGATTGGATAGTTAACTCTCCATGCTAGTATTAAAAGTGATAGATCATTTTTCCAATGTTAAGAACACTAAACCCTAAAACCATTATGTTTTCATTATATTAGTTTCATCCTCGTCCATTCTGAAATGGAATGCAAGTCATACTTTTACTAAGATATGGAAACCAAACGAGTAGCCTAATAGAGAGTTTCATTATCTTTCAATCAAACCAGTTAGATATTCTCCAAAATGCACCATCTGTAGAATAATCCAGTGAGAATTTTATATGACATATCAACCAAATTATCCATAGTAATATCCTTCCTTGGCACTAATGTACTTTCAAAATATCTACACACTTCCTATTGAACCTACTTTTCTTCATTAACCTAGGGTCTTCTATCTAGAGTACCTACCCAATTCTCACCTCCTTTCCCGAGCCTAACCCCTCACCAAAATCTAGAAATGTTTATTTCACATAACCATGAAAACACTCTACTAACAATGGATCCTTAATACTCTTCATTGCACCATTATGGTTGGAATTAATGATAGAGAAAACAACATTCAAGGCCTTTCCTTCTTCATACGCATTCCCTCAATTCAATTATTAAGGAATGGCCTTCTTGTTTAATGAACTATTAGAATCAACCCGGATTTTTGTCATTTCAACTGACATGGTTCCATAGGGTGATTTTATGATAGGACCTGTTCTTTTGATAGTCTTTTCAAATCCCCCTTGGACCTTTTCCTTAGGAAGGATTTCTATAGTTGGAAATGGATTCCTCAAACCAAAACTTGCCCCATAATCCCACCAAGGTAGGTAAACCTAGAAAATAAGTCATAAAAGGGTCCCTTCTTGACTCTAAACAAAATCAATACAACTTCAGTAGGGTCTCTAGTGTAGTCAACATTCTCATCATGTAGCCCTAAGATCTACAAAACCCTAAATCTCCATGCTTCTTCCTCCTCCATAGCTCTAACCTCCAACCATTATATTTATACTAAGAGATACTCTTAATTTCATTTCCCCCCATTCTCCATTACATGAAGAATGAAAGAGAGGCATAGTTGTGGTATTATCCCCCAATTTAGTTGTACATGTTTCCATGTGGGTACAGATCCATCACAAAGGATTGTGACCACAATTTGTGTCTGGTGAATATCTATGCATCAAATGACAATGTAGATTCAAACCATTTCTAGTGTTGTATGATCAATGAACTTTCAAAATCCAATCAATTAGTATCATGGAATTTCAACACAGTGGAATCATGGTAGGATAAGGATGGTCTTCTCTCGCATTAGTGATACACCATGGAAAGATAAGCATGGTATAACTTACATTCAATATTAGTGATACTTATGTTTATGGAAGCAATGACTCCTCTAGCCTATGTTTCAATGGTCAATCTTTTGAAAAAGAAAGTAAATGGTATTGAAGTTTCTCTATAGAGAAATGATATCCAACTAAAACATATTTGATTTCAATTGTTAGGGTTCAATGCCTATCCAAGTCTTGGAAGTGGTCATTTTGTCCAATTATTAACCAATAGCATTTTCCATAATATGGGGAGGATACAAACTACATATGTTGAGGTATTGTCATTTCCTCATTGTTTGCATATTTAAAACTGTATTTATCTATATAACATTCAATGGTTATAGAAATTGATTCCTTCACAAAGATGTGACACAAGTTACATTTAGTGGTGGAATGACAATGTATTCCCTATGCAACATCCTTCCTAAATGATTTCGTGAGAGAAGTCTTAATTTCCATGAAGAGGTGAGAAACTAAGACCACAAAATATCTTGAAACAATAAGCAAGGGATTCAATTGAGCCCATACAATGAGGAACTTCAACTATAGATCGTCAAGATCCATAATATCATTAAAATCACAAAAGTTAACAGAGCCAACGATGCTCATACTCCATCCTACTTGCAACAAATTATAATTTGTAATAAACCCATCAATGTTTTTTATTGTGAGTTTTCTATTAAAGAAATCTCTAAGTGACTCCCCTTGCTAAAGGTTGAGGGGAATGAAATATCCCACAGTCAAGGGCACTAAGTCAATGTTGTCTTCTTTACACTGGGTACCATCCTGAAAATGGGGGAAAGTGCCTAGAAGTTTCCGGAGTTATTTCCCAAGGAAAATAACAATGATTAATATATAATACTTTAATATATATTAATATGTACGTATAATATTTAGATGTATAATACTGAAAATATTGAAAAATAAAAGACAAGGGTTTGAAAAATAAAACAAAAATACCTACTATCACAAAGGTCATAATGGATTCATTGAGCCATATGTTCTCCTCTAGCAAGTGTCTGTGTATGATTGACAAGCATAAAATTGTGACAAATGAAAAAACGGCCACCACATGAAGATGATGGGTGTTGTTCAAAAATATGGCCTTTGTTAAGATCCACTTGAATGATAAATAATTGTCCCCATTATTTAAACAAAGCTCTGTTGTAAATATCAAGTTTGAATCTTTCCAACTCAAATTATCTTCTTTAACATAAAAATAGGGTTATTTGTTTGCCAAGCCGAGACCTTGGTCATTCGTCTTGAAATACTCATGGCTCAAGATCGCTTTGTAGAAGATAGTGGATCACATTTTGAACTGGTAAGTGAATAACCTAGACGAACTTAGAATGAATGATGTGTCAAGTAAGATTTAAAAACAATTTCCTTAATAAAAAAAGTCGCCCAGCCTAGGAAATTAAAATCTAGGTCTAAGTGACACTTGTGGTCAAAAATAATAATCATAGTTAAACATGTAACAAGAAGGGGGTAAGAAATTCAATTAATTTATTAAAATCAAAATATAATGGGGGATAAAAATTTTAAAAGGGAAATGATTGTCTTATCTACTTATGCTAATTAAATTTTATTAATTAAAAAGGAAAAGGGGAAAGAGGTATTTTTTTCACACTTGCTAATTTGAATTTTAGTTAAAAAGGGAAAAGAGGGAAACTTGAAAGAAATAGGAAACTAAGGGAAAAAAGGAGAAACATAAAGAAAAAGGGAAACGTAAGGAAAAAGTTGAATGTCTAACTTAGTAAGGAATATTTCCTTTAAGAACTTGCTAATTATGAACTCAACTAGGAATTTAGTAAAGGCATAAGTCATTTAAGATGTGTAAGGGAATATTGGGACACCAAGGAGCAAGTTTAGGAATTCTTTTAGGTGGGTGAGGGAAATAGGAGTAATTAAATAATTAATGAAATTACTTTCTGGTGAAACTAGGGGGATGAGTGACATGTGTACGGGGCAGGTTTTTTCTGAATTAAATTAATGAAAAATAAATCAAATGGGAATTTGGGAAAGAAATCACTTAGAAACTCTATAAAAAGGATGGATGAGGAGGAGTATGGATCTGATATTTTATGTGTAACGTTATGCTGCAGAATTTTTGTCTTGACTGACTTATCTTGTGGGAGTTGGGATACCCAGTAACGAGTGGTAGCTCGATCTTGCGAGGCAGGTTGGGTGCTAGTTGTTCTTTGGTTTAGTGTGTGTGGCCCCTTTGTGGCTCGGGGGGCTTAGGGGGAAGAAGAGTACCCCTAGCATTGGTTGGAAGGTACCAATGAAGTCACATCGATCAGCAAGCAAGAGCTGAACGGAGAATGCATGGGACAATGACTCAGAGTTGTCACCTTGGGCTACGGTACGCATGCGTATTTTTGAATGGTAGATTATTATTTTTCTTGCACTTTCATTACTATACTTCTATTGTGTAAGTAAATGTGTTTTACTCAGCATTTTTAATCAAGAAATCAAGGTCATCATAGCTTTACACTCACTTCTTTGAATTGATTTCCTTGGCAACTCAATCCCTCATTCCTATGACTGTTCTGTTTTGTTTTATTGATCATTATGAAGAGATTGTGATTAATCTTCCATCCTTATCTCTAGATCATCAGTCCATGCCTGATCGGTTGGCCAGGAGCCGAATTGACGGTCATCACTTCAGTGTTAATAGACCTATAGATTCTAATGCCCTGCTTCTCTATGTGTGGATGATGAGTGAAGGATATTTTTTTTCCAGCCATCTACCCTTACTATCTCTGTGTTGATTGATTCATGGTTGAACGATTTTTCTTTCTCTTTCTTGTGATTGATTTCTTCTACGTTTTGGTTGGTAAAACTCTTTGTTTTGATTGATGAATCCCAATGCCTTGATCAGTAAATCTCAGCATTTAATATGTTAATGTCTATGCTTTATATCTACGATTTATGGGCATTTTAACCAATGCCTGAATGGTATAACTCCTATGATTTTATTGATAAACCCCAGCCTTGTTTAGTATCATTTCTGCAATTTTTGTGATGAATCCCAGTGCTTGGTTGGCTATTTTATCTTCAATCACTTGTAGTGACTCTAATGTAATTAATTGCACAATGAAAGTAACAATTGTATGACAGCATTATCCTTATTCCTTCTGCAATTTCTTCTATATCATGACAGCTTTATCATTTATGTCTTGACTACAATTTTACCTGTTTCATGGATTGCGAACTTACATGAGTTTATTTTATATTGAGTGTGAATTTTACTACGATTTTAATATATGTATTGACGGCGAATTTACTCTGCGTTTCGACCTTTCTGGACTGCATTTTAATACCTTCATTTTCTCTTACTTTTACCTGTATACTCACCGAATCAACAGTTACATGTCACATTTTACTCTGCGTTCACCACTTTTGGATTGCGTCCTTTTACCAATATTTTCTCAGCGATCACATTTGTATTACATAACAACGTTATCATTTAACCACTCTGTGTTTTACATGCACATGGACTGCGTTTTAATTACTCTCACCACATTTTTAATACATACCGTTGAATAAAGCGATTTTATATAGCGTTTTAATACATATGGGTCAGTGATTATTTAAAGCATTTTATTGGTAGCGTTTTTGTGACAGACATACATTTCTAGAAATTGTAGTGATAACCATTTGATATACACAGATAATTATACAGTGAAACTATACATTTAAAGGCATCAGATTTGTACATTGAATGACCATGAATTTTGATAGCAAGTGTGAATGCATTGTGATTAGGTAGTAGATGTGTTTATGTTTGTGTATTGGCAACGAATCCCCCTTAATTTATGATAGTGTTTTAATTAATATACAGTAAATATTGACAGTAATTTGATGGTATGACAGCGTTGACATTAACCATAATTATAATTGACAGCATTTTTATATGTGTTATGTATAATAATAGACAACAATATTATAGTGTATAATGAACAACATTATTAGCAATTATTACCCATCATCCTGGTAGTGATTTAATATTTGAATATCTTATTACCCATCATTATGGTAGTGTTTTAATATTGTATCATTTTCAATATCATATACCCAGCATGTTGGTAGCGAATTTATTATACACAGAGATACATACTATGAATTTAATATATAATCTGATAGATATCCTTAGCACCTTTTAATATACAGTAATCTCACATATTTCACTAGACATTGATATCAAATATAGAAAACAAACTTATTTAGAGACAACGATTTTGGTAGTATTGGACAGTGTGAATTTTATTTTTTTATTTTCTTATAGCAAATTTTTTATTTTCTTAATGGAGAATTTCAATGAATTCATGTAATGAATGGGTAGTGATTTCTAATGTCTAGCTTTTCCACTATGATTATGCTTAATCTTTGCGCTGCATATATATTTACTACCGCATTTTAATACATTGACATTGTTTTTAAATGATAAGGGACATCGATAGTGTACCTTGGTAGCAATCTCAATAGACACAGTAACTCCTATTTAGACAACAATTATGGTGTTTTTTCTTGTCATTCCCTTTTTACTATTAAGTTGTGAATTATGTGACATGTCTTACATGCCAGCGATATTGGATTGATAAGTCACATCCATTACATTGTAAACGGTTTATTTTTATGTGAATAATTTGGTGTTTAGTTCCACTTAAACTATTATTTCGGTGTACAACTCCAGTTTCAAAAGACAACAATTTCATAAGATAGTGATCTAGTTTATGTTTTAAAGGAAAGCGATTTATACTTATCTAACATTGGGAATTGGAATATAGTTGCAACAAGCTATTGTTTTAATAATAATCATTTAATATGTACAGATTGATTTTGTTGCACAAGGAACTTATTATGTTGTATGAATGTCATAGTCATCTTGTTCACTTGTTGATTGGGGGTTAGGGTTAGTCATCAACTATTTAGATAGTTAATTTGATCTCCTAGCAAGTCGAATTCATCTTGTGTTGAGGGTCGAGTTATGTTTTTGTGCCATGGTTGTTTCCACGCCTATCACCTGGCGACGACATCATTCCTAATGAGGGGATCATTACATATCATAATGGATAGAGATGAATGATAACTTGGCTGGAGTCTATGCTTCCCATTGTGGGCATTTGTTCGTTGTAGTTTTTTTGGGTGTTTGGGTTGTAACGCCTTCATGCGTTTGGTTTTGTGCATCATAGAGGTTCTAGTACTGGTCATCGAGGCCATTGTGTCAGGATTGTGGATGTTTTCCTTAGCTTGTAGGCATTGTTGTGTTTATGTCGGGCGAGTAGTCGTTTCCTTATTTTTGATTTACACATGTTTCGCCCAGTTGCTCATTGTTCTAGTGCGTTGAGTCATTGTTGTCTATTGCCTGATCTACATGTGTGTGTTCACCGTCACGTTGTGTGGTTCAACTGTTGTTTTCGTTGCCTTGCTGCCTAAAAACAAAAACAAAAATTGCACATTTTTCTTCGCTTGTAGTCGTAACGATTGGGGTCGTTACATATGGTATTAGATCAGGGTTCAACCCACGACTTGGGATCACTATGGCTTCTATTGATTTGATTTCTAATTATAAGGTTGCTAATTAAGTTTATTTTTATTCTTGTAGGTAATTATGGTTAGAGGATTCCATAGAGGCAGACGATGGGGTGCTAGGGGAGGAGGCGTGATGCCTTCAGTAGCATCCACGCCTGAAGGGTCTAACCCCTAGGGAAACGAATAGGTTGTCAAGCAGGAATAGATAGCAATGGGTGATGTGGTTGGGATGATGAGGTCATTTTAGTGGATGTTTGAGGCACTGATCAGTCATTTGGATAGAGATGAGGCCAAGGCACCGTCACCCCCTAAGGGTCCACCACGTGCTCTAGTCAGCACTAGTAGCATTCACCACAAACTTGAGAAGGTCAAATTTCTCGAGTTCTTTGGTGCCCCGGATGGCGTAGCTGTCGAGGAATGGTTGGAGAATATGGTGATGTTCTTTGCACTTCGTGACTATACCTCCAACATGAAGGTCTGCATGGCAGTCTTTCAACTAAAGGGGAGCGCTCTTCTATGGTGGAAGATGTTGCTGCCACAATTGAACATGGTCGTCGAAGGCGTGTCATGGGAACTATTCGAGGAATGGTTCTGAGAGAGGTACCTATCAGAGGAATTCATTGAGTGTCAGCTCAACGAGTTCAATGCCTTAAGACAGGGCGGTCGTACAATGCCCGAGTACGAGGCCCATTTTATGGAGTTTCTTTGGTATGCTATGCACCTTAATACCAAGAAACTTAAGGTCAACGGGTTCTTGTTTGGCCTTAATGTCAGCATTTGTGAAAAGGTTAGGATTTTGATGCCTCAGAACTTGCATGATGTTGTCCAGAAGGCCCTCATAGAAAAGGATGAGCTTATCAGCCGGGGTCAGAGCAGGACTCCAGCAAGACCAATAGGGTAGGTGTCGGTTGGTGCGCAACATCATCATACACCAGCTAGGCACTCACCGGGATATTGTGGCTTCCAGAGAGGATCCACTTTCACTACACCTCAGTGACCAGCGCCTCAGCAGCAGACTCCTTACCGAGGACCACAGCATCAGCAACAGCGTCGACCACAGCAGTAGCAGTTTAGGCATGTTTAGCAGAACAAACCAGGATTCCAGGCCGGTGGGCCGTCAGCTTCTACTTCGGGTACCAGGAGTACTAGACTGAAGAAAGGGTGTTGGACATGTGGGGAACCACATTACCAGTGTGACTACCCAGTGGAGAGGACTAGAGCATCTGGATCAGTCGGACCCACTACCTTGGGAGATTTGGGCAAGTCCCATCGGATTCATATAGCAGTGAATAACTTCCAAGCAGAGCACCAGTCGACTATGATCGAGACGTCAGGTACCATCACTAACCAGACCCTTAGTATTTTGATAGATCCTGGTGCTACGGAGAGTTTCATTTCTAGTGGAGATCTAAAGAGAATTAAGGTAAAGGTAGTCGAACAGGGTGAGTTTAGATTTGTAGAGATGGATTCGGGAGCCAGACAGAAGGTTGGAGGGAAGGTTACGGGCTATACCCTTAACCTGGGAGATTTTGTCACCAGGGCCAACCTGTACGTCATGATCTTGAGATCTTATGACATCATGATCGGTATGGACTGGTTGGAATCGCATGAGGTGATACTCAACTATAAGATGAAATAGTTGAGCTTGGTCGATGATGAGGGATAGAGACATGTGATTGTAGGTCAGAACTAGGAAGTTTCCTTGAGGTTCATCTCTTCCTTGTAGCTACGGAAGAACATGAACAAGGAATGTAATCTTTATGCGATCCTTTCATTAAATGAGAAGGGAGTAGTGGAAGGTCTAGAACACCTTCCTATGGTGAGACAGTTTGTGGATGTCTTCCCAGAGGAGTTACCTGCGATGTTGTTGGAGAGGGAATTGGAATTTACCATAGACCTAAAACTGGGGACTGAACTGATAGCAAGAACGCCTTATCGAATGTCGACCCAAGAGTTTCAGGAGTTGAGAATGCAACTGAAGGAGTTGTTGGACCTGGGACTCATACATCCAAGTGTGTCACTATGGGGTGCACCTTTTATTTTCATACGAAAGAAGGATGGGTTGTGGAGACTCTGCATTGACTATCGTCAATTGAACAAGGCAACGATCAAGAATCAGTATCTGTTGCCAAGGATTAATTATCTATTTGATCAGATGAAGGGTGCAATGGTGTTTTCAAAGATCGACTTGAGATCAGGGTATCACCAGCTACAGATCAAGGAGGATGACATCCCTAAGGCCACCTTTAAGACAAGGTTTGGACATTAAGATTTTATTGTTTTACCATTTGGACTGACAAACGCCCCAGGGGTATTTATGAGTTTGATGAACAGGGTGTTCCGTGAGTACTTGGACAAGTTCGTCCAAGTATTCATTGATAATATTTTGATTTATTCTCAGATCATGGAGGAGCATGATGAGCACTTGTGCTTGGTACTACGGTGTCTTTGAGAAAACAAATTGTATCGAAAATTGTCTAAATGCTCGTTTTACCAATCGAAGATGCACTACTTAGGGCATGTCATCTCCAGCAAAGGTATCGTCGTGGATCCAGCAAAGGTCGAGGCTATTATGGAATGGCCTACGTCGATGAATGTCTCGGAAGTGCGTAGCTTCATGGGTTTAGTAGGATACTATCGACGATTCGTCGAGGGATTTTCGAAGATAGCAAATTCGATCACAGAATTGCAGAAGAAGAACAAGAAGTTTATTTGGACTAATAAATGTGTGGAGGAATTTTGGAGGCTCAAAGAGTTGTTGACAATGACACCCATACTGAAGGTCCTTGACATGGACGCGGACTTCTTGGTATGCATTGACACATCCAAGGAAGGCTTAGGCGAAGTATTGATGAAAGACGGTCAAGTGATCGCTTACATCTCGAGAAAGTTGAGAAGGCATGAGGAGAACTATGTGACGCATGATTTGGAGTTGTTATCCATTGTTTATGCCTTAAGAGTTTGGAGACACTACCTTATAGGATGAAAATTTGAATTGAAAACAAACCATTGTGGACTACAACACATCTTTACACAGAGCGACTTGAATGCATGACAATGGCGTTGGTCAGAATTGCTTAGCGAGTATGATTTCCAGATTATTTACATAAAGGGAACAATGAATAGAGTGGTTGATGCGTTGAGTTAGAGACAGCACATATTTTCAGTGATGCCTCTTTAGATGAATCTACATGAAAATATTATAACTTTACAGTGCAACGATGACTGGTACAAAGAGGTCAAGGATTTTATCAGACAAAACATAATGATGGTACCAAGATTTGAAGGATTTACATTTGCTAACGATGGATTATTGATATTTAAAAATCGAATTTACGTACCACTGAATGACGAGTTGAGGAGTTTGATCCTAAACAAGGCTCACAAAGTAGTGTACATGGCTCACTCAGGAGTCACGAAGATGAGGGAAAACCTTAAACCCTTATTCTTCTAGAAAGGAATGAAGGTAGACATAGTCAACTATGTGGCCAGATACCTAGAATGTCAGTAGGTGAAGGCTGAACATAGACATCCAGTAGAATTACTACAGCCTCACGCTATTCTGGAATTGAAATGGGAGGTCATTTCGATGGATTTCATTGTTGGATTGCCACTGACGACAAGGAGACACGACATGATTTTTGTGGTAGTCGACACTCCGATGAAGAGTGCTCATTTTATTCCTATGCATACGACTTATCAAGCACCTAACATAGCTATATTTTTCATCAGTGAGACTGTGAGGTTTCATGGCGTGCCTAAGAGGATTATATTCGATCGAGGATCGGTTTTTACTGGATGATTTTGGACTAGTTTCCAAGAGGCCTTTGGAACCCAACTTAACTTTAGTATTGCATATCACCCAGAGAAAGATGGGCATACCGAAAGAACAAACCAAGTCTTGGAAGACATGTTGCGCATGTACATGATGGACCAAGATAAGTGTTGGGAAGAATTTGAGCCACTGGTATAATTCACATATAACAATAGTTACCAAAGCACCATTAAGATGAAGCCTTTCAAGTTTATTTATGGGTGACTATGTCAGACACCTTTGAGTTGGGATTGGCTTGAGGATAGGGTCCTGGTGGGACCAAAAGTGATCCAAGAAATGGAAGATGAAATTCAAACAATAAGACAAAGGAAAAAAGATGCGTGGGATTGGCAAAATATTTATGTTGATGCGCACTGTGTCGATAGTAGTTACAAAGTTCTCGATCGAGTCTTCTTCCAGGTAAAACCACATAAGAGTTCGATCAATTTTGGAAATGGTGTTAAACTCTCTCCTAGGTTTGTGGGACCTTTCGAGATTGTGGAGAAGAAGGGGCCCATGGCCTATCGACTAGACGTGCCTGATTATTTGAGGCATATGCATGATGTTTTCCACGTATCTGTTTTGAGACACTATATTAGTGATCCTACACATGTTATTGACATGAGTTCCTTACATGTATCAAACGAGGGTGCACTCAAGGCAGAGCCAATCCGCATTGTGGATCATTTCATTTGACAACTAAGGCGTCAAACAGTAGATCAGGTCAAGGTCTAGTGGGACAACTATAGTTCACACTCGGTGACCTGGGAGGACGCATATGATATGCGCCAGCGGTTTCAATTTTTGTTTGATAGATAGACTTATGATACTATGATACACATTATTTTGGCACTTACATACTGTGAAACTTTGGGACAAAGTTTATACCAAGAGGGGGTGTATGTAACATCCCTCTCTTGCACGCATTGAGCAAACTTATTCTTTGATGACACTTTCTTACAAGTGATCCAGATTATTATACTATTGGTTGTTTGATTATGATTATGAGGCATTATGGCTATGATGATATGTTATTTTGTGTATTTTCATAGACAGGTGCTATTGACTGGGTTCTCCTAAGTGTGCAGGACCTTGGACCTCGAGGATGAAAATGCATCGATGAAACCCCTTGGACTCTAGATCGAGTCAAGGAGTGGACTATTGGGATTTTATTTATGTTTGATATGACATATGTACATCTGATTAGATGTTATGATGATTGATTATTATTGCTGACATGATTTGTTGATGATGTGGAATGACGATAGCTTGCCGACCAGACTCACATGTGGAATAAAGGGGTCACGCATGACAACCAGAGACTTTGAGGGAGATGTGTAGACAACAACCCTGCCACAGCCTACTAGAACTCTTGTCATGGCTTGAACTGTAGGTTAATGATTACCTAGTTCGAGAAGACCCACGATGTCGTGAGGGCCGACTGCGATAGTCTCTCACGATGATTTTAAGGGGCATGCAATGAGGCATGGACCTTATCCTTGGAGGCCCTTAGTCTCCCACAAGATCACCTAGCGGAGTATTGACTCCAGGGGTTTTTGATGTCTACCAAGTCAGTTAAGAGGCGAGTGGCACCCTTGGAGCACATAGTGTGTCTTGAGGGCTCGTCGCTCAACAAAAATAAAAAGAGGCGAGTGGCACCCTTGGAACACGTAGTGCGTCCTGAAGGGAACGTCACACAAGAAAAGAAGAAAGAGGTGAGTGGCACCCTTGGAGCACGTAGTGTGTCCTGAAGGGCACGTCACGTAAGGAAAACAGAAAGTGGCGAGTGGTACCCTTGGAGCACGTAGTGCGTCCTGAACGGCATGTCGCATTTTTAACTGGTAAGTGAATAAACCTAGACGACCTTAGAACAAATGATGTATCAAGTAATATTTAAAAACAATTTCCCTAATAAAAATGTCGCTCAGCCTAGGAAATTAAAATCTAGGTCTAAGTGACACTTGTGGTCAAAATTAATAATCATAGTTAAACATGTAACGAGAAGGGGGTAAGAAATCCAATTAATTTATTAAAATCAAATTATATTGCAGGATTAAAATTTTAAAAGGGAAATGATTGTCTTATCTACTTATGCTAATTAAATTTTATTAATTAAAAAGGAAAAGGAGAAAGAGGTGGTTTTTCTACACTTGCTAATTTGAGTTTTAGTTAAAAAGGAAAAAGAGGGAAACTTGAAAGAAATAGGAAACTAAGGGAAAAAGGGGAAACATAAAGAAAAAGGGAAACGTAAGGAAAAAGTTGAATGTCTAACTTAGTAAGGAATCTTGCCTTTAAGAACTTGCTAATTATGAACTCAACTAGGAATTTAGTAAAGGCGTAAGTCATTTAAGATGTGTAAGGGAATATTGGGACACCAAGGAGAGATTTTAAGAATGTTTTTAGGTGGGTGAGGGAAATAGGAGTAATTAAATAATTAATGAAATTACTTTCTGGTGCAACTAGGGGGATGGGTGACATGTGTATGGGGGAGGTTTTTCTGAATTAAATTACTGAAAAATAAATTAAATGGGAATTTGAGAAAGAAATTACTTAGAAACTCTATAAAAAGGATGGAGGAGGAGGAGTATGGATCTTATCTTTTATGTGTAACGTTACGCTACATAATTTTTATCTTGACTGACTTATCTTGTGGGAGTTGGGATACCCAGCTTGGGTAACGAGTGGTAGCTCAACCTTGCGAGGCGAGTTGCGTACTAGTTGTTCTTTGGTTTAGTATGTGTGGCCCCTTTGTGGCTCGGGGGGATCAGGGGGAAGAAGAGTACCCCTAGTCTTGGTTGGGAGGTACCAGTGAAGTCACATCGGTCGATAAGAAGGAGCTGGATGAAGCGCGTGGGACAACAACTCGGAGTTGTCACCTTGGGCTACAGTACGCATGTGTTTATTTGAATGGTAGATTATTATTTTTCTTGCGCTTTCATTACTGTAATTCTATTGTGTAAAGAAATGTGTTTTACTCAGCGTTTTTAATCAATAACTTAAGGTCATCATAGCTTTATGCTCACTGCTTTGAATTGATTTCTTTGGAAAACCGATCCCTAATTGTTATGACTGTTCTATTTTTTTTAATGATCATTATGAATATATTGTTCTTTGTCTTTCGTCCTTATCTCTAGATCATCATTCCATGCCTGAGCAGTTGGCCAGGAGTCGAATTGACGGTCGTCACTTTAGTGTTAATAGACCTATAGGTTCTAATTCTCTGCTTTTATGTATGTGGATGATGAGTGAAGGATAATTGTTTCCCAGCCATCTACCCTTACTATCTCTGTGTTGATTGATTCATGGTTGAACGATTGGTCTTACTCTTTCTTGTGATTTATTTCTTCTACGTTTTGGTTGGTAAAACTCTATGTTTTGATTTATGAATCCTGGCGCCTTGATCGGTAAATATCAGTGTTTTAATATGTTAATGTCTGCACTTTATCTCTACAATTTCTGGGCATTTTAACCAATGCTTGAATGGTATAACTCCTACGATTTTATTGATAAACCCTAGCCTTGTTTGGTATCATTTCTGTGATTTTTGTGATGAATCCCAGTGCTTGGTTGGCTATTTTGTCTGTGATCACTTGTAGTGAATCTAATGTAATTAATTGCACAGCGAAAGTGACAATTGTATGACAGCATTATCCTTAGTCCTTCTGCGATTTCTTTTATATCATGACAGCTTTATCATTTATGTCTTGACTGTGATTTTACTTGTTTCATGGACTGTGGAATTACATGATTTTATTTTAGATTGAGTGTGAATTTTACTGCAATTTTAATATATGTATTGATGGCGAATTTAATCTATGTTTTGACCATTCTGGACTGGATTTTAATACCTTCATTTTCTCTTCCTTTTACCTGTATACTCACTGAATCAACAGTTACATGTCCCATTTTACTCTACGTTGACCACTTTTGGACTGCGTCCTTTTACCCTTATTTGCTCGGCGATCACATTTGTATTATGTATTACATACCAGCTTTATCATTTAACCACTCTATGTTTTACATGCACATGGATTGTGTTTTAATTACTCTCACCACATTTTTAATACATAGCATTGAATACAGCGTTTTAATACATATAGGTCAGTGATTATTTAAAGAATTTTATTGATAGCGCTTTTGTGATATACATACATTTCTAGAAATTGTAGTGATATCCATTTGATATACACAGATAATTATACAGCGAAACTATCCATTTAAAGGTAGCAGGTTTATACATTGAATGACCGTGAATTTTGATAGAAGGTGTGGATGCGTTGTGACCAGGTAGTAGATGTGTTTATGTCTGTGTATTGGCAGTGAATCCCCCTTTATTTCTGACAGTTTTTTAATTAATATACCGACAGTAAATATTGACAGTAATTTGATGGTATGACAGCGTTGACAGTAACCATAATTATAATTGACAACATTTTTATATGTGTTATGTATAATAATAGACAACAATATTATAGTGTATAATGAACAACATTATTAGTGATTATTACCCAGCATTATGGTAGCGATTTAATATTTCAATATCTTATTACCCACCATTATGGTAGCATTTTAATATTGTAGAGTTTTCAATATCATATACCCAACATGTTGGTAGCGGATTGATTATACACAGAGATACATATTGTGAATTTAATATATAATCTGATAGACAGCCTTAGTACCTTTTAATATATAGGAATATCACATATTTCACTAGACAAGAATATCAAAGATAGACAAAAAACTTATTTAGAGACAATGGTTTTGGTATTATTGAACAGCGTGAATTTTATTTTTTTTATTTTCTTATAGCAATTTTTTTATTTTCGTAGTGGCAAATTTCAATGAATTCTTGTAATGAATGGGTAGTGATTTCCAGTGTCTAGCTCAGCCATTATGATTATGTTTAATCTCTACGCTTCATATATATTTACTACTTCATTTTAATACATTGACAGTGTTTTTAAATGATAAGGGACAATGATAGTTTACCTTGGCAGCAATCTCAATAGACACAGTAACTCCTATTTAGATAGTGATTATGGTGTTTTTCCTCATCATTCCCTTTTTACTATTAAGTTGTGAATTATGTGACAGTGTCTTACATGCCAACGATATTGGATTGATAAGTCACAACCATTGCATTGTAAACGGTTTATTTTTATGTGAATAATTTGGTGTTGAGTTGCAGTAAAACTATTATTTCAATGTACAGCTCCAGTTTCAAAAGACAGAAATTTCATAAGATAGCGATCTATTTTATGTTTTAAAGGAAAGTGATTTATACTTATATAACATTGGGAAGTGGAATATAGTTGCAACGAACTATCGTTTTAATAATAATCATTTAATATGTACAGATTGATTTTGTTGCGCAAGAAACTTATTGTGTTGTATGAATGTCATAGTCATCTTGTTGACTTGTCGATTGGGGGCTAGGGTTAGTCGTCAGGTGTTTAGATAGTTAATTTGATATCCTAGTGCATCGAATTCATCTTGTGTTGAGGGTCCAGTTATGTTGTTGCGCCACGGTTGTTGTCACGCTTATCACCTAGTGATGACATGATTTCTGATGAGGGGATCATTGTGTGCCCTAATGGATAGAAGCGAATGATAAATTGGTCGAAGTCTGTGCCTCCCGTTGTGGGCATTTGTTTGTTGTATCTTTTGTTGGTGTTTGGGTTGTAACACCTTCATGCATTTGGTTTTACATGCCATAGAGGTCCTAGTACTAGTCATCAAGGTCGTTGTGTCGGGATTGTGGATGTTGTCCTTAGCTTGTAGGCATTGTCGTGTTTGTGTCGGGTGGGTAGTTGTTTCCTTCTTTTTTATTTATGTATGTTTCCCCCAAGTTCTCGGTGTGCTAGTGTTTTGATTCGTTGTTGTTTGTTGCCTGATCTGCATGCATGTGTTTGTCGTCATGTTGTGTGGTTGAACTGTTGTTATTATTGCCTTCCTACCTAAAACAAAAAACAAAACAAAAAATCACTTTTTGCTTCGCTTGTAGTCATAACGATTGGAGTCGTTACAAACAACTCATGTTGTTTCAACAAAAATATTAAAATACTAATAGTACTCTTTTTTGGAGGTTTAAAATTGCAACTTGTTTGAAACTATGGCTTTAGTAACAAGTGTTGTTATAAACAAAATCATTAATAATAATAATAATAATAATAAATAAATAATAGAGAAGAAAAAACATGAATATATATATATATATATATTATTTTTTAAAGCTTCTTTGTGCTTCTCCACCTTCTTTTAAAAAAAAAAATTAATTAAAAAAAAAGCACAAAAACTAAATTTATTAAAAAAAATTACAAAACAAATTAACAAAAAAAACAGAAAACCAATTTTAAAAAAATACATACAAAATTTGAATGGACAATTCTGATCCTTTTTCCTTCCTCCTAAACCCCCCTTTCCCTCCCTATATCCCCTCTGCCGATCCCTTTTCCCCCCTCATCCTCTCACATTTGTGCCCCTCCCAAAGTAGCCACCTACCACCTTAAGGAGCAATGGTTAGTAACCTACCACTCCTTTCAACAACGGCGAGGGTAAATAGGGGGTGGAGGGGGGATAGAAAGAAGGTGAGAAAAAACCCAAAAGTACAAATTTCAAAAGAAAAAGTTAGGGGAAAAAAAAATAAGGGCGGGGAAGGTGCAAGGATGTAATTTTTTGTTCATTTTCTTTATATATATATATATATATATATATATATATATATATATATATATCCCTTGTTACATCCTTTTTTTTTTCTTTCTTGGTTTTTTTCTTTTATTTTTTTATGATTTTGTTTGTAACGACATTAATTGTTAAGTCCATGGTTTCAAACATGTAGAATTTTAACCCCCCAAAAGATAAGAATGTTATTAATAACACCATTTTTCATTTTTGGGGTTGATTTTAATATTTTGGTTGCAATGGTATCGATTGTTAAGGTCATGGTTCAAAACAAGTTGTAATTTTAACCCTGAATAAAAGTGGGCTACTATTAGTAGCACCAATTTTCAATTTAGGGGTTTATTTTAATATTCTTGGTGCAACAATACTAGTTATTAAGGTCAGACTTTCAAAAATGTTGTAATTTTAACCTTGAAAACAATGTGTTACTAGTAACACCACTTTTCGACTCGAGGATTGATTTCAAGTCTTTTGTTAGGAATATTATGGATCATGGTTGAAAAATGTTGTAATTTTAACCCTAAAAAAGGGTAATGTAGTACCACTTTTTGAAATGAGGAAAAATAGCCACTGAATACAACCTCTAAAAACATGAAAACTCTGAAGAGTTTTCTTCAAGTAGGTAACTATGTTTAAATATTGAATTGTTGCAAAATGGAAAGGATTCTTATAACATCCATGATTGGCCTTCGAAGAAATAATACACCACAGTTTGTGCATTATCACGTGAATTGAGCACCATAAAGAATTGCAATGCCCTAGTAGAGCTCATATTCCAATGATTTTCAAGTCCAAATTGAATAAAGATAGTCCCAAATAAGATAATGAGAAGTGTGAAACTCTAACTTCAACAAGGTGATTTGATGAGCCTATTAGATATGAATATGAATAGAAGGATGATACTTCAAATAGATATAAACATACACTTTTGGTCCATGGAAATAACCTTAAAGCATATGAATGGAAGGACGATACTTCAAATACATATAAACATACACTTTTGGTCCATGGAAATAACCCTAAAGCGACCCACAAACACATTGAAGATCTTAAAGAAGCCCTTGAAATGAAGACAACATGGAGGTGAAGAGTGGATGTAGTGCAGTGGGGAAGCATGGTACAAAGAGGACAACCAGATTAGTGAAACAACGATGTCCTTAGTATCTAAGGATGGAGAGAAGATGAGAAATAAATGTCATAACTGTTAAATAAAAATATGGACATTTTCAAAAACAAGCAATTTAAACATTTTAAAGAAGATGACCAACTTTTGAGAAGAACCTACCCCTAAATACATACCTTCAACATCACTGCATATTACAATTTTGGATATGCTCAATACTCTCAATGGAATGTAAACAATAAATCCTAGATATGATGACTACCAATGACTCCAAGGTACACTACTACATTTACTTTAAAAAAGGTAACTCTAAAAACATAGTAATATATATATATATATATATTATAATTTTAGAATTCAATGTTATATATAAATTAATTGGGTTGATAAATTGTTCGTAATTTCCTATGATTGTAAAAATATACAGATGAGAGAAAAGAGATTGATCTCTACATGTTTGACTGCACATTAGTAGCCACTAAGCTACCAACCATCTTGTATCTATTGGCAATTAATATAGTACGTTTCTCTCAAATCTATATGTATCTTTGCATCTATTTGATTTTTCCTTCCAAGAGTATATTAAGGCTTAGTGTTGACTAAGAGTATATTATTAAGGCTTAGTGTTGTCCATAAAAATATTTACTATGTAATAAAATTAGAATATAATTAATCTTTTATCAACTATAAAGTATGATAATTATTAGTTAATTAATTGGGCAGCGTGGCATAGAGCCATGTGATGGGCTTGTGTCACAGCCCACCACCCTACCCAGCATTTAAATGAGTCTTAATGTGGCGTGAGGGAGTATTAACGCTCCAATCCTCCCCTCCTCGACGCAGATTTGGATGGCTTCATTCATTATGTATTGGCTCTATCTCTGTCCGACAGTTGCAGAGTCCCTCCCACTGCAGTGCAGCTCCCCCTCTGTTAACTTTCACTGGAGTAATACGGTCCTATGTCTAACCCTTCACCGAGAGCTTTTAGTCTTCGTGGCCGGCTACACAGGATTATCCATGACTCGACCCAGGGGTCGGCCGAGGCGAGGCTCCCCTTGGAAGCCTCGAAGACCCTCGACCACACCCTCTGAATTGACTTCCACTGACTCTTCCCCTCGCCAACAGTCTCATACTATCCCTATCTCGCTATGCGCCCCGTAGCTCAATTCCGTGGCCATCATATCTCGCACGCCAATTTCAATTTTGCAGCTGTCTCAAGCTCCCTCAGCGCTTTCTTCCACCTCTGTGCCTTCCCATGACCCTCTCGGAAATTTAGATGGTGGTCCCTCTCCCTACAGTCAACCCAGTCGCGCAGGTCCTGGTCTTCATGAGACTATGGATAAAATGAAATTCACAGAGAGTCTGTCTGCCTTACATGATCTCGTCTTTGAACTTCGGAGTGAGGTAGTGGACCTACAGTATCGTATACAAGCAACAAAATCCAAGGTGGCAAGCTTCTTGCAAATTATTTCTTCTATGCACGAGGCCTTATTTGCGGAGCCTGTAAACACCAGCCCTCTGAAACACCCCGAAGCTGCTCAGGAGGAAACTCGGGACGAGATGTAGAAGCCCATGGATTCAAGCTGGGAGCAGGAGAAGCAAAAGGAAGAAGACAAGGAACCTGCATGCAAAGAAGATGCCAGCGAACAGTGGGACTATGGAGTGACGTATATCGAAGAAGAGCCCTGGCTCAGCGACCTTTCAGCCACATGGCCTACCTACCAGCCAGGTGTTTAATCCTAGTGTATGTCTGTTTATTTAGATTATAGTCCTAAAAGACATTCAGTATGTTTTCTTTTGTTGATGGTTTATATCAAGACTTGTATGCTCACGGAACTAGACGGGCTGGTTGGACTGGTTTCCCCACTCTGGGGCAGTCTAGCAAATGCAGCCTGGTCATCACTATATTTTGGGACTATGTTTCAGACTTTTGAAGGATTTTAATATAATATTACCTCTTATTTACAAAAAAAAAATTATTAGTTAATTAATAACTAATATTCATATATACAGTGTAGTATTTGATTACATGCTTAATTAGTTGATATAATTAGTAATTTTTTTTTATCAATTGGATTTAGCTTAAGTGGTTGGGAGGAATGTCATTATCCTCCCCACTCGGGTTCAATTCCTGCAAGTTACATGTTGAGATCTTAACAAATATATTATTGTAATGACTTCATGCCTTATTGTTGATTAGCCCTGTCTTATTTTGAACCACTCACTCATGTTAATTAGCATCTCAAAGGAATGTAAATGTTTTTCTCTAAGATTGTTGGACAAGAACACATTTTTTTTAATAATTATTGTGTGTATGCATTTGCTTCCAAAGTTTAAGCAATATTCAATGAAGTATTGTAATAAGATAGTAATTTTTTCTTCTTGATCAAGATCTGGTGACTCAAACAAATGAAGGTTTCAATTGATATGGAACTCTAATCAATTTTTTAGCATCTAGGTTTATTTAGAATGGGAAACAATCCATCATACATAAAACTTGGATCATGATGGAACTCTAAGTATGCTTAAAAAATTGTCTAAATAAATATTTATTCAATTGTGTGTCATGCATAAGTGTGTGTCATGCATAGCTAGTTGGTGGTTGTCTTCATTATTCCTATGTATTTTATTTTTTACAATTTAATTACACTTCAAGGATGTTGATTGTCCTTCCAACTTTTTTTCGACAATTGATAATTTTTTAAAACCTTCTTTACATTCTCCAAAATTTTGAATAATAATTAATTTCCTTATTTCATATAAATGGTTTTTTTTAACTAAATAAATTATTTTCCTATTATTATAACATCCATTTACAACCCACTGTATATTCCAACTTATAAATCTTGGAATAAGGTCTCAAAAAATAATTTAAAATAAAACATAAAAAATCCAACTTAGAATCCTTTTGGTTAATTTGTAAATCACTTAATCTAATTCAAGATTTCTTATAAAGTTGGGTTACAAGTCAATTCAAATTCAAGGCACATTTATAGGTTAACGAGAAGTGGTTCACATCCTCTTCAACCTCAAAACACAAATACAAATGTGTAGGAGGATAGGTTAACTGGAAGTGGTTCATATCCTCTTTAATCTCAAAACAAAAGTGTGTAGGAGGACAGGTTAACCAGAAGTAGTTCATATCCTCTTTAATATCAAAAAAAATATATGTAGGAAGATTAACCAAATATTTTTTCTATAGTTAACCTTGAGTTTCCACATCCTCTTCAGCCATCAAAACACAAATGTGTAGGAGGATTAACCAAATATTTTTTTCTATAGTTAACCTTGAGATTCCACATCCTCTTCAGCCTAAAAAACAAATGTGTAAAAGGATAGTTTAACCAGAAGTAGTTCACATCCTCTTTAGCCTCAAAAAAAAAACACATAGGAGGAGCAACCAAATCTATTTTCTATAATTTACCTTATGTTAACTTTTTCCTTTGTAATCCTATCAAAATAAGGTTTTTATTTTGGTTAAAATTTCAAGTTCTATACCTTTCTCCAAAATATTGTTGTAGGGTAAATGAACCCTATAGGAGTTACCTCCCTTAGGATCTTCCTAGACCTAATACAAAATAGAGATGCAAGCAACAGAGTTTACTAGACCTAAATTATACACAAAAAAGATCTATGAGCTAATAGAATGAAAGGTTTACCTGGTGATCAGATGGTTATCCTTGCATGCTCCTTAGATGTTAGCTTCCTATAATATTCCCTTCTCTCTTACCAACATGGATCTACACACTTAGAGACATAAAGAAACCTTTCACATGATCAAACGAAGCATGTATAAACAGATAACAGATCTAGTGACATAACATAAGAATATAAATTCCCTACAAAGATCATAACAATTACATACAATCAAGTGAGGAAAATCTTGTACATATTCTATTAATTGACAAATGGATTACAACTTACCCAAGCTCTATAATCAAATTTCCAGAATAATTTTTCTTTCTCCTTTATCCTCCCAATTTCCCATGAGAGACCCCCATTATTGATAGAATAGTAGAGATAATATCAAAGGGTAGTTTGTATAAGATCTCCATCCCCAAGATGAAAATATTCTTGAGGTCGAACCACGAATAATATGGGGTTTAAAGACCAATCACCCTTTGTAAGAGGACAAGGAGGGACTAACACTTTCTGGTCACAGGCTGTAAAAGAGAAACCAATGACCAGGAAAAAAGGGACTGTAGACTTAGGGGGAAAGTGACATAATTCATTGGTTTAGACTACTAACCCCTAGATGATGTCCATCAAGTGATCAGGTGGAAAATAAATGTATAACAAATTCCCCCTAAAGTGTAAGGGAAAAAGAGGTGTTTGATGGCCGAAATAATTTACAAACAAAATCACAGAGTTGTGGCGAAGGAACCTGGAAAGAAATTATCATCAGTTCGACATAATAATAACATCCATGAGGTAGGTATACCCATGCTCATTAATAAAAACTAAGCATAGACGCCAAATAATACAATGTGGATCCATGCATGACGCAAGTAACTAGATCATGGCCACAAAAAAATACACTATGGATCCATGTCACAAGTGAGAGCATAGCCACGACCAAGTAAAAATGTGGGTCTATGTCATAGTATACAAATCAATGCGATAACTCAATGCTTGAGTGATCTCTGAAGTACTCATGAATAATTCCATTTCAACTTGGGAGGGAATGTGATGAAGGAATGAATTTTCCCAACCCAAGGCCTTCTTCCCAAATCTCAATGCTGTGAATCTACAACATGCGAATCAATGAGTTGATGTCAAGCATGGTAGAAACCGTCTGATTACTGGTCATTGATGTATATCGTTAACATACGTGAGGGAATCCACCGATAATTAATATGAACCCCAAGATACCCATTACAATCTAATGAGTGTGAATAGATTATTTGAAGTCAAACACTCATAGATTCATTCAACATGATCCAATGATGTAAACCCACTGCTGAAATGCAAGGAAGTATGCCACTGATGTTTGCAAGTCCCAAGGTATTGACGAGTTTCTAGATTCCAAACCTGGATAATGAGCTGGATTCAAATGGATTAAATCCATCGAAGAAGGGCCTTGATGTATCCCCCATCAATCGACATGAAACATAGAAAGGTATATGGTGTGAAGGATGTAATGGTAGAGCACAAATGATGCAGAGATGGTCGGGAGGAATGAGCTAAAGGACTCAAATCACTGACACATGATAGCTTCCCTTGAACAAATCAACATGACAAATAACTTGACTTGGAAGCATTGACTCGAGAAGTACCAAAACACTCACCGTGGGAGACTGGAAGAGTAACTAGCTAGTGGAGTCTAATAACTCATGGATATGGTAATGATTCATAGATAATGGATAACCCAAATATTGTACATAGACATAAAATAGGTGCATTGTTTAAGGGAGACTTAATAGACGACTACCATTTGTGAAGATGGCTTGATGGAAAAACCCCCACTCTTTTTTTCTTCTTTATGGTTTAAGCAAGCACGAAAGAAAAAAAGGTATGCTCGATGTTCTCACCTATGGATTTAATTTTGATCCTGAGGCGAAGACTAGTGCTCGATCCATCATTTCAAATTTAGAGAGTATGAAAATAGAAAGAAGACTCCAAGGGTGTTTTTTTTTGTAATTTTAGTCTCCCGAGCCTGAAAAGGGATAAAAGAATACGATGGAGAACTCTTCTAGCCAAGGTTGACTAGAGTATTCATTTTTCGTAATTAGTCCATCTGGTCCAAAAAATGGGTAAACTTACAACAAATAGACGTACTTTCAAATCCTTCTAATGAGCATGAAAGGAAACAAGATCGCTCGACAATCTTTTCATATTTATAGAGTCTGAAAAGAGATAAAAGGAGACTCCAAAGAGTTATTTTTTCATATAGTTTTTTACAAGTCCAAAAACGTGATAAAAGTATACTTGATAACATATTCTCATATATTTACGAGCATGATAAATAAGAAATATTGAGCTCGGTAACCTATTATCATGTATTTACAAGCACAACAAAGAACAAATACTAAACTTGACGTGGGTTTCATTTTTTTGCAAGCTTGAAACTAGAAAATAAACTATGCTTGGGTTCTTGATCACGGCTTCCAAGAGGTCTTCATCTGATGTAATAACAATGATATAGAAGGAATACGTGTTGAGGGATCCTCTGTTTCATTTTTTAATGAGCTTGACACAAAAAATGAACTATGCTCGGTATTGGTTTCATTTTTACACGAGATTGAAACAACGACTGAAACTATGCTCGAGGTTGGTTTCATTTTTACATGAGCTTGAAACTAGAAAATAAAATATGCTCGGGGTAAGTTTCATTTTTACACAAGCTTGAAACAGAGAAAAACTATGCTTGGGATTACTTTCATTTTCATGCGAGCTTGAAACCGAGAATGAAACTGTGCTTCGGGGTAGGTTTCATTTTTACACAAGCTTGAAACAGAGAAAAATTATACTTGTGATTGGTTTCATTTTTATGCAAGCTTGAAACACAGATTGAAACTATGCTTGGGTGATACCCATTAGAAGATAGTGGCTTAACTCCAGCATGGTGTCCACAGGCTAGAAACATGCCCCCCAAGCTTCGTGTCTTTCGTTGACTCTTCTTTTGCACCCGATTAGACTCCTCGCTACTAATAGGAATAGGTTCACCAGAGAGGGAGGAAGAACGAGGATTAAATGAAACAGGCAGAGGAAAGGAAGGTCTAGGAATGAGATTTAGTTGAAGACTTGAATCAATTGGAGCGGGGTCTGTTTCATTTTTTAACGAGCTTGACATGGACAATGAATTATGCTCATGGGTGCTGTTTCATTTTTTAACGAGCTTGATACATAAAGGGAAATATGCTCAAACCCCTTAACCATGACTTCCAAGAGGTCTTCATCAAATGGAAGAACAAGGCTCTAGAAGGAACACATGTCAAGGGACTCAGTAGGGGTAATGAGGGGAAGATCAGGGTGCAAATCCCCTATTCAGTGGTTCATCGTGTCAACTACCAGATATAATTATGAAGAATGAAATCATACATAGAGAGGGTCATTCTCATTTGGATTTGAATGCATGGGACATGATGCCACATAATTAACCTGTGGTGGGGGGAATACCACTTGCATATAAGGAACATTCATGGAATTCGGGTGGTCGGTAGTCAGATCAGGAAAAATAAATGAAATCTTGTCAATGGTCACAATGTTTCCATTATGAGGGAAATGCATCACTTGAAAGAGTGTGGACACAACCGGGTAAAGTCAAAGTCAAAGATATCGATGAAAATTCAAACAAAAAGAGGTTGAAGTGCGGCCATGAGACGACTGACTAGAGATCGAATGAATGTTGATTGGTAGTTGACTGGTAAACTCGATTTGGAGTTGAGTGTAACTGAATCCCGAGATTTGCGGGATTTGTAACCAATGATATGCATGGATCTATAATTGTTTTTTGGGTGCCAATATTTAGGGTTTTCCTGTTGTAAAGCCTATAAAGAGACGTTTTGTAATCCCTTAAAGGTTATTGTTGTTAGGTAATCTTAGAATGCACTTTTGTAGGTTAATACATGTGTAAGTGTAAGTTATTGGCCATGCATATGTAAGATGAATTGGATACAAGGTTGTTCTTGCCTGTGCAAGAGGGTATGATGTCGATTGTTTCTTAGGTGTGGATCTAGGTTAGACATGTAACCTTTTATTCTGAATGAATAATACAACAAGAGAGAAGAACACTCAAAAGAATGTTGGTTTTCTCAGTTAAGTGTTTCCAAGGTAAAATCTCAGTGTACTATGTGATTGCTTGTGTCATTTTCTTTCTTGATTAAATTCTTTTTCTCTTCTGCTAGGATTAGTGTGTACGTGTCTTTCATTTCATGAAATGTGGTATCAGAGCTTAGGTCTTCCCTGAAAAGTGAGTTATCAAAGGGGTGTAATTCTTTGGAGAGTATATCAGATCTTGATTTGCAAATCTTGAATCTGAGAACTAAACCCTAGGTACAGTAAGAGTCAAGAGTCATAAATTGTGTTAAAGATCGCAGTAAAGAATGGCTAGCGGTTACAGAATAGAGATAGAAATATTCAAAGGCCAGAATTTTGAGATTTGGAAGCTTAAAATGGAAGATCTTCGTGTAGATCGAGAACAATGGACAATGGTTTGTCCAGGTACCCAGCCAAAAGGCATGTCGAAGGAAGAATGGGAGAAACTTGAAAGAAGAACAAGAAGTATGATTTGGATTTGTCTTGCAAATTCGGTGCTACTGAATGTCTTGGGGAAGATTCGGCCAAGAAATTGTGGGACACGCTGGGAATCTTGTACCAGTCAAAATATTTGGTAAATAAGTTGTTTCTCATAAACAAATTGTATCTTTTGAGTGTGAGTGATGGAAGTTCGGTGACTGATAATTTAAATTCGTTCAATACCTTGTTAAGCTAGTTATTGTCTGTAGATATAAAAATCATTGATGAGGAGAAGTGTATCAACCTATTATGTTATTTTCCAGACTCCTTGGATAGCTTAGTCGTGGCTATTGGGAGTAATACAACCACACTAGCGCTAGAGGACTTGGTTTCTTCTCTGCTGTTAGAACAAATGAGAAGAAAGAACATGGAATGATCAACCAAATATTCTTTGGTAGTGAGAGGTCGACCGGTAGACAGAGATAAAGGCAAATCCTTCGGTAGAAATTTTAAGTCGAAGGGTAGATCTAAATCATTGGTTCATTCGATGCAAAGATGCAAGAAATGTGGTAAGGTTCAGAATTATAAAAGGGATTGTAAGTCAAAGGAAACATAAGTCAGTTTCAGATCCGACGAGAAGCAGTTCACTAAGAGAAAGACAACCTCGGACAAGGGAGGTGATGTGTACCTGGCATCGACTAGTACACAGTCGGATGAATATGTTTGGTTGATTGACTCAGGAGCATCATATCATATGACACCACATAAAGAATGGTTCTATGAATATGAATGATATGATGGGGGTGATGTGTTATTGGGGGAGGAATCGACAACCAGAATTTTCGTACGAGGAAGAGTTTGACTGAAACTGTAGGATGGGAGGACAAGAACCCTTCCAAGTGTGCTACACATCCCGGGTTTGGCAAGAAACTTGATATCTGTCAGCAAGATGAGTGATGTAGGTGTGCATGCTCTGTTTCAGAAGGATTTGTGCAAGAAGGTTAAATATGAGATGGTATTAATGAATGGAGTTTGGAATGGTACCATCTACAAGATGTTAGGGAATGTTGAATTGAATGGATGCAATAATATCATTTCTCCTAAAATCAACTCAAAAAGACATGATGAAATTGACCTGACCAGGTTATGGCACGGGAGGATGGGACACATAGGAGAAAAAGGACTTCGAGCTATGAAAATAAAAGGTATGGTCGAAGGTTTTCCTTAATGTGGTTTAGAATTTAACTTTTGTGAACATTTTATATATGGGAAACAAAGTCGGGTGAGGTTCCCATCTGGAGCGATAAGGGAAAATGTGATTCTAGAACAGGTACATAGTGATGTGTTTGGCTTGATTACAGTGCCTTCACTTGGTAGATCCATGTATTATGTCACCTTCATAGATGATTTTTCTAGGAAGACATGGATATATTTTGTGAGGAAGAAATCAGAGGTTTTTGAGAGATTTAAGGATTTTAAAGCTCTTGTGGAAAACCAGGCAGAGAAGAGGAATAAAGTGTTGAGAACTGAAAATGGTGGTGAATTCTATGGAAAGGAATTTGATCAGTTTTGTAAGTAGTGTGGCATAGCATGCCAAAATAACACACCGTATACTCCACAGAAAAATGGAGTTACCGAGAGAATGAACAAAACATTGATGGATAAGGCAACGAGCATGCTCAGTGGTGTTGGGATTGCACAAGAATTTTGGGTGGAGGCAGTCAAGACTGCAAGATATCTGGTGAATATATATCCTTCATCGGCGTTAGTTAACACAACTCCAAATGAGGTATGGTCAGGTAATAATCCTTCGGTGGCACATCTCAAAGTATTTGGTTGTGATGCATTTTTGCATGTTCCCAAGGAAAAGAGAAAGAATATGGACAAGAAGGAAGTCAAACGTATTTTCATCGAATACAAAGAATGGATGAAAGGATATAAGCTCTAGGATCATGCATCAAGGAGAACAATGTACATTCGAGATGTGTTCTTCATAGAAGTCGTAGGTAATTATGAGCCTAAGGAATTTGTTATGACCGAGAATAATCCTAATACGGTGTGGTTTGAACTGAGGAATGAAGAAGATGATTCAGATGAGTCAACCAAATGTGAGGAAGAGGTGGAAAAATTGACTCTAGTGATAAGGGTGTCAGAAAGAGAAATAAAATCAATCGAAAGGTATAGTCTACATGACTTCAGTTCTGTATTTTTGTTAACTACCATCGAAGATGATCCCAAGTTGATCAGTGAGGTAGTCGACTCGACAGAGGGTAAACTATGGAAGGATGCCATGGTCGAAGAGATGGAATCCTTGTACAAAAATGAGACATGGGATTTAGTCAAGTTACCTAGTGGAAAAAATCTTGTTGGTAGAAAGTGGGTGTTCAAGAAGAAGATGAATGTCACAGGACAAGTCGAGAAGTTCAAAGCTCAACTAGCAGTGAAAGAATATTCCCGAGTCGAGGGAGTTGAATTCAGAAAGATTTTTTCCCCTATTGAAAAAATTACTTCCATTAGAGTACTAATGTTTCTAGATGCAACATTTGATATGGAGATAGAACATATGGATGTGAAGACAATGTTCCTACATGGGGACCTGGAAGAAGAAATATGCATGAAACAACCTGAAGGATTTGTAGTAAAGGGAAAGCAATAGTTGGTGTGAAAACTCAAAATATCCCTTTACGTTCTAAAGTAATTTCCAAGGATGCGGTGCCAGAAGTTTGACACATACATATTTAGCAATAGTTGGTTAGAAAACTCAAAAGATCCCTTTACGTTCTAAAGTAATTGCCAAGGATGTGGTGCCAGAAGTTTGACACATACATCCTTAGTTTGGGATTTGTGAGAAGAAAAGTTGATCATTGCATATATTCCAAGGAAGAAGGTGGGAGTTTCATATATGTAGCTTTGTATTTCGATGACATGTTGTTGATTAGAAACATCATGGACGCAATAAAGGAGGTGAAGAAGCAAATCTCCTCCAAGTTCGACATGAAGGATCTCGGTGCAACTAACTTCATTCTGGAAATGGATATTAAGAGAGATCGAGTCGCTAGAAATCTCTAGTTGAATCGGACGAAGTATATTGAAACAGTTATGAAACAATTCAACATGCGAGATTGCAAATCAGTGAAGGTGCTAATTCTTGTGGGAGTAAGGCTTACTATTGAATAGTTTCCAAAGACACTGAAAGAAACAGGAGACATGACACATGTTCCCTATGCAAGTGTGGCCGGTAGTCTGATGTATGTGATGGTTGCACTCGACCAGACACTTCCCATGCAATGGGAGTGTTGAGCAGGTGCATGTTGACACCTAGAAAGGATCATTGGATAGTTGTCAAGAGAGTATTCAGGTATTTTTGTGGCACGAAGGACTATGTTATATGCTACCAAGTAAAACCTGGAGGTGACAGTGGTAAATTATATGTACATGACTTTGTCGATGTCGATTTGGCTAGAGATCTGGAATGACGAAGGTCGACTAGCGGATATGTCTTCAAGATGTTCGTTCGAGTAATAACTTGGATGAGTAAGTGACAGGAGGTCATAGCCTTGTCAACAATAGAATTTGAATACATGGTGGCCACTCATGGAAGCAAAGAAGTGGTATGGCTTCAAAGGTTGTGTTCAAGAATCAAGTTTGAGAAGAGAGCTACCAAGGTAAGTTGTGACAGTCAAAGTGTAATATTTCTGGAAAAGAACCATGCTTATAATTCAAAGACTAAGAACATTGATGTACAATACCATTTCGTAAGAGACATGGTGGAAAGTAACAAGGTGCTACTGGAGAAAGTAGACACAATGGAAAACATAGTAGACTTGTTGACCAAGTATGTGAGTGTTGTGAATTTTTCTTGGTGTAGAGAGGTAATGGGCATTGTTTCCCTGGGTCTGTGAATGAAATTTTAGGAATCTCATGTTTTAGAAAAGAAGACAACAAGTGGGAGAATGTTGGGTTGTTATATTCTTTGCAGTGAAAGTCGAGTCGAGGTGAATTGGATGATGGTCAAATTCTAGGTGGATCGACAGTAGGTCAAAGTCAAGGTAGATCAAAAACATCAACAACAATTCGAATTCGAGGTGGATTGATATCAGGTCGAAGTCAAGGTAGATCGACAGTAAGTAGAAGGTTGAGGGAGTCGACCAGGTAAAGTCGGAGTCGAAGATATCGATGACAATTCAACTGAAAAGAGGTCGAAGTGCGAGCATGAGATAATCAACTAGAGACTGAATGAAGGCTGACTGGTATTCGACTGGTAAAACTGACTTAGAGTCGACTGTAACAGAATCCCTAGATTTGCGGTAATTATAGCCATTGATATGCATAGATATGTAACCATTTTTGGGAACCAATCTTTAGGGTTTTTCATGTTGTAAAGAGTCTAAAGAGGCATGTTGCAAGGACATAAAGGTTGTTGTTGTTAGGTAATTTGTAATGTCCCCAGTCGTCATCCCACTGGTCGGGCAAATTCTACTATGCAGAACAACATCATTCTCATACTTAATTAATAACATGCATTTAAGTCATATTAAACACATTTAACTCAGATTAAGCCCAATATTACTACTAACATAAATAATCCCTGGCGTTAACAATAATTCATATGCACAATAGAATACATGATACATATAAGTATCATAGGCATGCCAAACATAATATTTAATCATAAGTTGATACTTATCTTTGAAACCATGGTAATTCCACCAACCATGTGCAGGCCTTCCATGAACCTCCCAGCCTTAGACCATGCTACTCATCATGTTCAATAGTGGGTCACCCCCGAGCTGGGACTAATCTCCACCCAAGGCAAGGAATCCTAGTCTAGGCTGAGGTTATAGAGAAAACTGCACAGAATAACCTGAAGGATTCTTCCCAGGATGCCTTCTTACGCCCACTACTCACGAACTCTCATTCCCCACATGCATGTTCCGCCTGGGAGTATACACGTTCATAAGAACAGTCCATCAGTGCTTCACCTCCCTCTCTGGGTCTCAGCAACAGGCCAGATCAGGAAGTCTTAGAGCTCCGTAGCTGGTGCTGGAATCTCTCTGGAAGAATACCACTTCTCGACAGAATCCTTCACCTGGAAATAGCTTCTCACAAGCCTGACAGACTACCTCTTCAACTAAGGGCCTTAAAACCTGGTTCTTCAGCCCCTTTCGACTCAATTCCCACACAGTGAGGATAACCACAACACAACCCCACTCAAGAAAATATAAAACAGCAACCTACAGATAGATCAGGTATGGACTCAGCTCTGCAATAGCAGATAGACTAGGTTTCGGAACTCACAAGTCGACTTTCCCCTCCTGACCAGTTCTCTCAACGGTGCATAGGTATGTCAAGGGAAGACACAGACCAATAATGGAATCAGACATATCATGTTTTTGTCTTTAGGAAGACATCTCGGTTTTCTAGTTCTCAGAGCAGCGTGAGGGTATCCGAAATCAGACGCCAAGGATGATGGAATGAGGAGCGACCCCCTCCACGGCTGACTTCTGTAGTTTTTTAACTGCAATATGCATGGGTCAACACATGTCACCCATGAAGCTGCATGCACTCCATCAGCATGCGTTCCTCCCCCAGAACTTAGGACACAACATATATTTCACATGGCTTTTGGAATAATATTAAAATATTATTCCCAAGGACCTAAGCCCCTAGGCTCAACACTTAGCCTCTCTTTCAAACCTTCCAGCCCCCAATCCCTTACCCAATCTGTGCAATCTTAGTCCCCCATCACTCATTCATCGTGGTCGGTCTACACACAGTGGTGTTTATATTTTTATTAATGTTCTGCATGATTACATATACAAAAGTAGGCTCTCGGCCTTAACACTTAGGCTCTCCAACCTAATAACACATAAGCCCACCAACTTATATAAAATTGGCTCACTAGCCTATAAAACATAATTAAAATTCATAATGCAAGTTCTATACTTCATATACATGATTTACAACAGGGCTCATCCTTGGGAACATTACAATCCCCTCCCCTTATTTTGCACTGTCCTCAGTGAAATTTTACACTGCATCTGTAAGTTTTTCAAAATTTTTAAAAAGATGCGGGTACTCTACCCACATAACATATTCATGCTCCCATGTCATGTCCTCAGGACCGTACCAGGTCCACTGGACCTTTACAAGCCCTATATCTCGATTCTAAAGTTGTTTGTTTTTCCTGTCCAATATGTGCACATGATGCACTTGCAGGACACCTTCTTGTTCCACCTGAATCACATTCCAATCGATAACATGATTAGCATCTGGTATATATTTCTTAAGCAATGAAACATGAAACACATTATGTATAGTCATAGATGCAGGTAATGCAAGCATATATGCAACTAGCCCAATCCTTTCCAGGATTTCAAATGGCCCACAAAATCTGGCTGGCAACTTGGCGCAACTTCCCAGCTTCAAGGAACTCCTGTTAGCTTTCACTTTCAGAAAAACATGATCACCCACTTTGAACTCTCTGTGGGTTTTGTTCTTATCAACATAACTTTTCTGCCTGTCCTAGGCAGCTTTGAAATTCTACTTAATTTTTTTATCATTTGGTCCTCCATCTCCTTGAGCAACTCTAGCCCAACTACTGCTCTATCAACTAGATTATCCCAGCTCACTAGAGTATTGCACTTTCTTCCATAAAGTGCTTCAAATGGGCTCATCTTCAATAATGCATGATATCCAATATTGTAGGTGAATTCTACCAAGTGTAGGTAGTCTTCCCATCTTGATGGTTTGTCCATCACATACATTCTCAGTATGTCGTCTATTACTCTGTTCACCCTCTCTATCTGTCCATCAGTATCAGGATGATAAGCTGTACAAAAGTTCAGATTCGTTCTGAATTCTTTGAACAATCCTTTCCAAAAATTCATGGTGAATTTCAGGTCTCTTTTAGACACAATCATTTTAGGAATTTTGTGCAATCGTGCCACTTCCTTTATGAAAATATCAGCAACATTTTTTGCCTTGTGAGTAGTTTTCAGCGGAATAAAATGGGAAGCTTTTGTAAGATTGTCCACCACCACCATGATCGAATCATGCAGCTTGCTTTTTCTGAGAAATCCTGTAATAAAATCCATTGTCACCACTTCCCACTTCCACTCAGGAATGGGTAAAGGTTGCAGCAACCCTGCTGGGTGCGTATGCTCATCTTTAACTTTCTGGCACACCATACATCTGGCAATGTATTCAGCAATATCTCTCTTCATACCTGGACAAAAGTAATGGCTCTTGACCGTTGCTACTGTTTTCTGATATCCAGGGTGCCCTACATAAGACACATTATTCATCTCCTACAAAATCATATGTTTTAAGCACTGGACATTGGGTACAAAAATTATGTTCTTGTACAACAGTATTCCATCGGTTTCCAATTTATAAATTTTCATCTTCTGTGGCATCTTACCCTATTGTAGATTGGCTACCAATTCTCTCTACTGCAAATCTACATATGCAGTCTCCAGAATTATTCTTTTAATATTAGTCTGATACATGCTAATGGTTGTAGCATGTAATTCATGCACCCTCCTACTGAGTGCATCAGCCACTTTATTCTCCTTTCCTTTGATACGCTTGATCTCAAAGTCGTACTCACACAGAAATTCCAAACACCTACTTAATCTAGTGTTTAAGGTTGGTTGATCAAACAAATATTTCAGACTTTTATGGTATGTTCTAAGTTCAAGCCTTTTTTCCATGAGGTAATGCCTCCATTTCCTCAAAACGTGAACGATTTCTACCAACTCCAAATCGTGAGTGGCATAATTCTTTTCGTTCTCTTTCATCTTCCTGGACTCATAACAGATTACAAATCCATTCTGACTAAGAAATCCTCCCAACCCTTCTTTACACACATCTGTGCACACCACAAAATCCACATTTGGATCTGCAATCCTCAAGATTGGAGTGTTGGTTAATAGCTTCTTCAATCGCTGGAAAAATTTCTCACACTCTTTAGTCCAATGAAACTTTTCCTCCTTCCTTTGCAAGGAAGTGATAGGGTGAGCTATCTTTGAGAACCCTATGATAAACCTTCTATAATAGCCCACTAGACCCATAAAGAATCCAACTTCCACCACATTCCTTGGCACTGACCATTCTCTGATGGCCTCAACCTTCTCTGGATCCACGGCGATCCCTTATTCTAAAATAATGTGCCCCAAGTAATGGATCTGCCTTTGATAGAACGAGCATTTGCTTAACTTGGCATACAGTTGGTATTCTCTCAACACTTGCAGCACCATACTCAAGTGTTTTTCATGCTCTTCCTCTGACTTAGAATACACCAAAATGTCATCCAGGAAGACTATGACAAACTTGTGTAGATAGTCCCTGAATACACCATTCATCAAGCACATAAAAACAGCAGGTGCATTCGACAGCCCAAATGGTACCACTATGAACTCGTAATGACCATACCTTGTTCTAAAGGTGGTCTTGTTGATTTCTTCATCCTTTCTTCTTACCTGGTGATATCCCGATCTAAGATATATCTTCAAAAATATTTTCGAACCTTTCAACTAATCGAAAAGATCGTCGATCCTCAGAAGAGGATACTTGTTCTTGACAGTTACTTTGTTCAATTGTCTGAAATCAATGCATAGCCTCAATGTTCCATCCTTCCTCTTCACAAATATCACCAGGGCACCCCAAGGTGACACGCTTGGGAGAATGTACCCCTTCTTTAGAATCTCTTCAAGCTGCAATTGAAATTATTTCATCTCTGGCGTACTCATTCTATAAGGATCTTTTGACACTTGAGTTGCTCCAGGCATCAAATTTATAGAGAAATCGATATCTCTCTTCGAAGGTAGTTTGGGTACCTCCTGAAATATGTCTTCAAGCTCTGTTAGTACTGCATGGTCTCCAATATTTGAGACTTCATC
>JZKD02S1672985.1:245425-258382 GCA_000966675.3 Picea glauca
GCATCAAATTTATAGAGAAATCGATATCTCTCTTCGAAGGTAGTTTGGGTACCTCCTGAAATATGTCTTCAAGCTCTGTTAGTACTGCATGGTCTCCAATATTTGAGACTTCATCTCTGGATGCTTCCTCCACACGGGCTACAAACAATTGACACCCTTTCATGTAGCACTTTGTCAACTGCATTGTTGAGATTTATCTAACAACCACAGCTCTGGGAATTCCTTGGACTGTTTTCCAATTCCCCTCCTCATCTAGGCATGTAAATTCCTTGTTATGATAGTCCAGGAGTGCATGGTGCTGGTCCAACCATTCCATCCCAATTAAACAGTCATAAAAGCCCAAAGGAAGAATATTCAATTCATCCTTCGTGCTCAATCCCTTCATGTCCATTGGATAGGACTTAACCAACTCAGTGACTTTCCTCTTGGTTCATGTAGCCAACTGCACTAACCAAGACTTTTCATGTTTTCTTCTTGATAAATGCAAACTTTCCACCACCCTAGGATTTACATAACTATGGCTAGCCCCTGAATCAATTAAAATAATAAATGGTTGGTTGTTAATCATACCTTCCACTTCAATCATGCGCAAATGAAATTCATCTTGCTTGTTTTCCAGGGCCACATAGATCCTTGGCATTATACTGCCCATGTCCTCTACTGTTTCAGCTTGTTGAACATTATGGACAGCTCTTGCTTTGCCATTTTTATGGGGACAATCTCTGTACTTGTGGTTTTCTTTACAGCCCCAACACTGAATGGGCATCTATCTTGGCATTTGTTCCCCCACTTCATCCATTCTCGGCTCTCTAAATGATGGATGTCCTTGAGGACTATTTCTGAAAAAGGTAGGTTTGTTTCCCTTATGCCTCTGTTCTTTCTTAAACTTCTTCTGGTCATCCCAAGCCTTCCGAAAGGTAGGATTTTCTCTTTGCTACTCATATAAGCATTTCTCTCTTCTTATTGTTTCTTCCATAGTCTTAGGATCATCATACTGAATTTTGTCACCAATGGGAGTGGCATTCCACTCAGATACCTCTGAATCTTGACAGCCTCATCTTTGATGAATGGAACATACTTCAGTAATTCCAAAAACCTTCGTTCATATTCATCAATGGTCATGATTCCCAGCTTGAGTTTGAATAACTCCTTCATCTTTTTGTCATAGTATCTTTTAGTCAAGTATTTCCTCTCTAAATACCTCTTGAATTCCTTCCATGTGATATCTTTCTCTCTAACGTGTTGCACTTGCACAAGCTGATCCCACCACATGGATGCTTTTCCTTTTAGTTGATACATCGCAATTCTTCCTTCTGCATGAGAGGAATAATTCTGCAGTTTGAAATATTTCCTCATGCCAAGCAACCATGTTTTGGCATCTTCCTCCTTCTTATGTTCTCCATCAAACGTAGGAGGCTTAATCTTGTTCATATCCCCTTTCAATTCATCCACTCCAGATCTTCGGTGTTTTCTAGTAGGGGATGGGCTTGAACTACTGTGTGCTTCCTTATCGAAATTATTTGGGGAGCAACGATGATGTCTGCTACCACTCCTCGATCTTCTTTTTCTCTTAGGGGTCCTGCGACTCCCTATTTTGCTTGTGTCACTCTCCTTTTCCAATTTCCTTTCTATTCTTTCCAAGTTCTTCAACATCTTTAAGTTGAATTCACCCTGCCAATCCCTAACCCTCATGAGATTTTGGCTATCGGCTCGACGAGCCTGGGCATCTTTCTACAATCTTTCAATGATTTTCATCACATGCCCTTCCTTATCCAATTATCTTCTGTGCACATACGAGTTCGATCCTTCGACTCCCAAGTTGACATCCCTTCCTTCTCCTTCATTCTATGAATTGGAGGCAATCTGCACCTCTTCCATTTCTATACTCGGCGTCGATTCATGGTTGTCCTAACACTTGTTGAACTCTACACACACAACATGCAGTCAACTGAAGTTTGTCAGGCCTTAAACCCTTAATAAAACTACAAAATTCATAAACCAACGCGAATAAGAAAATGTTTCGATTCGACGAATTTTTTGAGCTCTGTTTGGCTCTGCAATTTCTGGTGATAGCCCCCATTTTCTTAGTCCCCAACCCATGCGTCCACGGGCCGTGATCAAACACTAAACTTCTAGGTGCTAGAAGGCTCTCCAAATGAAACTTCAGGTTTCGGGATTTCGGGGCTTTGTGGTTTCGGGTTTCGGGGTTTTGGTCTCGGAGGTTCTTGCACTCGCTTCCTTCTCCAACTCCTAACTTCTAAAAATTCAATTTCCTTACCCTCCGGGCCCATATCACAGTTGTCTCCCACCAAGGCAGTGACACATGGTGTCCTTAAGAAGGTCCACCTCACTCCCAATGATGTCAGGGGGCCCCACTACTTTTACTTTTTGTTTTGGAGTTTCGAGCATCAGGAGTTCGTGCATCTACACATCTCAAACTTCCATTTGTCGAAATTTTGAAATTACAATCTATTCATATACTTGATCCAATGGTCAAGTTCCTCTCCTATGATCTACGGTGTAGATCATTTCGGGATTTTAGGATTTCGGGGTTTCAATTTTTCGGTAACCGGGAGTTCATGATGTAGAGACTCCAAATATCTTGTCACTTCAATCCCTGAATTTTGATACACGAGTTCTTGTATGAGATCCAACTATCCTCAATGATTTGGATCTAACGGTCCAGATCTCTCCTATGCTTACACCTATCAAAACTCTTCAGTCCTAACTTCCTCGCTAGTTGGTTGGATCCGACGGCTCACAGGATTTCGGCACTTCTTCCTAGAAGCGCTCCACTGTCTGATTCTACCCTTATTAATCTCTTTCGCGATTCGGGACTTGAAGTGACCAAGAATTTGGCCTATGCTCCAAGTTCACAATCCCTAAATTCACGAAATGATCCAACGGTTCAAACCAACCACGATCAATGACCCACGTTTATTCTGGATCCTAGGGTGGTGATTTTCTCCATCCACTAACCACCTTACAACTTCTGGCCATCTTACAGCCCTCGCGATTTCGCAAGTTCTCCACAAATAATTATGTCCGTCCAACTCTGCTTCTCAAGGACTTCTAGCCAATGACTTGGTACCCTCCTTCTAAACCTTCATCTACTTGATCCATCACTTTTGGTGTGGAGTTCTCTCTCTCCCTGTGGCCATATACCACACCGGTTGTAGTTTTATAATACCGCTACACCTCCTGAGCTTTGTAACAAGGTCAAGTAGTCCGTTGACACTCAGAAACATTATGAGGTCTGAAATTAGTCCTCCAGACACAATTTCTTCTCAAAACCTTGGTCCAAAGACCACTTATCCGGCCCATCCAGGCTCAGCATTGAAACCAGGCTCTGATACCATATTGTAATGTCCCCGGCTGTCATCCCACTAGCCGAGAAAATGCTACTATGTGGAACAACATCATTCTCATACTTAATTAATAACATGCATTTAAGTCATATTAAACACATTTAACTCAGAGTAAGCCCAAGATTACTACTAACATAAATAATCCCTGGCATTAACAATAATTCATATCCACAACAGAATACATGATACATATAAGCATCACAGGCATGCAAAACATAATATTTAAGCATAAGTCGATACTTATCTTTGAAACCATGGTAATTCCACCAACCACATGCAAGCCTTCCATGAACCTCCCAGCCTTAAACCACGCTACTCATCATGTTCAGTAGTGGGTCACCCCTGAGCTGAGACTAAGCTCCACCCAAGGCAAGGAATCCTAGTCTAGGCTGAGGTTACAGGGAAAACTGCACAGAATAACTGGAAGGATTCTTCCAAGGATTCCTTATTATGCGCACTACTCATGGACTCTCATTCCCCACATGTCTGTTCCGCCCGGGAGTATACACCTTCACAAGAACAGTCCATCAGTGCTTCACCTCCCTCTCTGGGTCTCGGCAATAGGCCAAATTAGGAAGTCTTAAAGCTCTGTAGCTGGTGCTGGACTCTCTCTGGAAGAATACAACTTCCCAGTAGACTCCTTCACCTAGAAATAGATTCTCACATGCCTAACAGACTGCCTCTTCAACTAAGGGCCTTAAAACCCAGTTCTTCAGCCCCTTCCGACTCAATTCCCGCATGGTGAGGATAGCCACAACACAACCCCACTCAGGAAAACAGAAAATAGCAACCTACAGACAGATCGGGTATGGACTCATCTCTGCAATGGCGGATAGACTGGGTTCCGGAACTCACAAGTTGACTTTCCCCTCCTGACCAGTTCTCTCAACGGTGCATATGTATGTCAAGGGAAAACGCAGGCCAATAATGGAATAAGACGGATGATGTTTTGGTCTTTAGGAAGATGTCTCGGTTTTCTGGTTCTCAGAGCTGCATGAGGGTATCCGAAATCAGACGCCAAGGACAATGGAATGAGGAGTGACCTCCTCCATGGTTGAATTCTGTAGTTTTTTAACTGCATGTGCCTAGGTCGACAAATGTCACCCATGAAGATGCATGCACTCCATCAGCATGCGTTCCTCTTCTGGAACTTAGAACACAACATATATTTCACATGGATTTTGGAATAATATTAAAATATTATTCCCAAGGACCTAAGCCCCTAGGCTCAACACTTAGCCTCTCTTTCCAACCTTCCAGCCCCCAATCCCTTACCCAATCTATGGAAGCTTATTCCCCCATCATGCATTCATCTTGGTCAGTCTGCACGCAGTAGTGTTTATGTTTTTATTAATTTTCTGCATGGTTACATATACAAAAGCAGGCTCTTGGCCTTAACACTTAGGCTCTCCAGCCTAATAACACATAAGCCCACCAGCATATATAAACTTGGCTCACTAGCCTATAAAACATAATTACAATTCATAATGCAAGCTCTATACTTCATAGACTGATTTACAAAAGGGCTCGGCATTGGGAACATTACATAATCTTAGAATGCACTTTTGCAGGTTAATGCATGTGTAAGTGTAGGTTGTCGGTCATGTGTATGTAAGTCGAATTGGCTACAAGGATGTTCTTGCCTGTGCAAGAGGGTATGATGTTGATTGTGTCTTAGGTGTCCACCAAGGTTAGACATGTAACCTTTTATTCTGAATGAATAAGACAACAAGAGAGAATAACACTCAAAGGAATATTGGTTTTCCCTGTTAAGAGTTGCCATGGTAAAATCTCGGTGTATTGTGTGATTGCTTGTGTCATTTGATTTCTTGATTAAATTATTCTTATTTTATGTTAGGATTAGTTTGGAAGTGTCTTTCATTTCCTGACAGCTATCAATGACGAGAGGTGGTTTAAAAATGGGAAACTACCAGTTGAGGTGTGCAACCAGTTCCTGGTAGCAGAGCATCAGAACCCCGATTGGAGCCAGGGCATCCTGGTCCTTTGGCTGAAAGAAAAAATTGAGGGGTATTATGTCTACAATACAGAGATACACAGATGAATTTGTTTTTGGCCTCAATCAAATAAAAGATAGATAGAAGTTTATAGTTAAATAAACATTCAAATTATCAATTCCAGTCATTATTCCAGGAAGGAAAATCCAGGCTCCATTTCCGAACAAACCTTAGAGAATATTCAAAAAATGTTAAAAGACCCACTTTCATAAGGGGTATATTTACCCTAAATGTGTGAGGTTTTCCAAATTTCTCAACAATTTGGGAGAAAATATTATCTGATCAAAACCGAATTTTCAGAATATTTGTTTCACATGCCTAGGCATCATCAACAATTTGCAAAAATCAAGCATTGAAGATGAGGACCAGACTTCTCGTATGGAGGTTCTACAAAATTTTAAGTTAGGGATTTACCATATTTTTGTTGCAATTGATGTGGTAGCTCATGGTATTTATTTTAAGTCAAATAAATCTATTGTAAACTTTGAGATTTCCAAAGATATTATTTACATAAAAATAGGACATTGAAATCAGGGGTTGAGTATTTCAAGGAAAATAATCAGGAGTAGATCTCCATCCCCAAGAATCAGATCCACATTCTCAGGTAACTAGTATTTTGGGGAATGAATACAATGAGTACACAAGTGGCAGAGTATTCCACAACTTTGGTCAATTTCAAAGTTTCCAGGGCACCTGGTAGCAGTGGATGGAAGTCAAGAGACAAGTAACAAATTTCAAGGAAAGTTGTTCTGAATTTCTTGCAATTTATTCGAAGATATCATTTACTTTTAGTTCATTAATAGAATTTTTTGGTGCATCTCATACACTTTTTTTATTAGCAGTGACTCCATTTACAGTGATATAATCTTTTTGTTTTAGTTAGAGATATTACAACCAGTTGTAGTAAAGGTCTTTTCGATAAAAACAAAAAACAATGTTTTAATTAGGTCAAAGTTATGGGCCCAGAAAAGGGGAGTTATCCCTATAAAATAGCACTTAAACTCTACTTCACTCAATTTAAACAAATGTTTATGAATTGTAATCAAAATTGAATAGTGAATTTGATACCTACACGTCTGAATGTAATGCAGAATTTCACTCTAGAACTTACATCCGATATAGGTATTTGAACCCTCTTGATAGATAAATAGATGAAGATGTGAATGTAAAAGGGGTTCAACTTTGTTTGGGTATCAAGCTATCAGGATATAGATTTGTCTTATGAAGTGTAAATATCTACAAAATTTTCTACTTAGTGAATATAATTTTTGGTGAACAAAATTTTTTTTTCTCCATTTTACTTGTCTTTTATTCTTATTTGGATGCATGTTGAATGTCCTGAAAATAAAATATATGTGCTCTTTCAACTAATGTGTTTACAACCTGTGGAGAAGTGTATTCCAAATATTGTTTTAGGTTTAATGCAATGTGTTAGATCTAAAATTTCCATCTGCAAGTAAAAAATTGTATGTTTGTCAGTGTTTATGTTCTACTTATATATTTTGTATCTCCTACACCAGAATGCATGCCACTAGCTAAGGAAAACATTGTAGTACATATTGTGAAATAGTCCAACTAAGACCCTTCCCTTGAACCTCATCTATCAACTAACCATCAAAACAAAACAAACCAAACTTATTAAAAACTAATCATTCCAACAACTGAGGTGGCCTAGCTCTTCCCTTAGCAGTCAGGTGCAGACCTTAGGACCAATAGCTTCTGACGCCATTGTCGGGGAACGAAGTAACGAAGAAATATTTCCCCAGGAAAATGACAACGATCAAATCTGGTTTTTGATGGTGAACAAAAGCCAAACACATTCAAACTATATATCATTCACCTGGCGACTCCATGGTTAAAGAATCAAGTGACGAATCCACAGTATCAATATGTTAGATACTCGAATGGTTGTTATTTTGGCTCAAATGTTTGCTCCATTTAATTTATTTGTTGTTCCTACTTTTATGAATGTTGTTCCTAATATAGATGAGTGGGAATATTGATTTCCCAAATTTAGAGAAGATAGAGATGATAATCCCAGAGATCATTTGCTTGAACTTCCTGAAGTCATGTATCAATTGGGCATACATCATGAGGATGTCTTAATGAAAATATTCATGTACTCATTAGAGGGAGAGGCACAGGAATGGTTTCGATCCTTACCTCCTTCCAGTAAATCTTCTTTAAAATATTTTCATGTTTCCTTTCATAACCATTGCAATAAATTATTTTATTATGAGTGCCTCTTTTAGCATTGTTGTGAGGAATTTGAGCTCCATATTCGTCATTCAATTATAATGGATGACAAAGGAATTGTTGTTGAAAGAAATATTTCTATCAAAAATGTGGAGGAAGATTTGATTGATAATTTTACAAGTAGAGTTTATGACATTCATATGGTAAACACATTTGCTTTTACATCAAATGTTTCTAATATTTTGTGCACAGACCAAGTTGTTGCTCAAAGCTTCAATGAAGGTCCACCTATTTTTTATGAGTATGAGGAAGATTCAGATAAACAAATTTCTACATCAGCACATATAGAATATCCTATAAATGGACCTATGTATGACAATTATGCATCTAATTCATTCAAAGAAAGTGAGGTAGATGAAAAGGCAGTCCAATTGGATGAATATTTCATTGTATGTGATGTCCCTGCTATTGAAGTTGATGAAAGCAATTTGATGCCTTCCCATTTCGATGATTATTGTGCTTATGCCAAATTTGATAAAGAATATTATGCACCAGAAATATGTCAACATATTCCATAGAAGTTTGTTTCCTTTGATTTTTATGAAACATATGATGTTCATGAATTATTTCAAGGAGGTCAAGAGGATTTTAGTCTCACAAGTGAAGCAAAGTTTACAAATCATCCATTTGGTCCATTGTATGAGTGGGAGATTTGTCAGATTCTTCAAGATCTATTGGCCATCTACATGGAGTCAGAATGCAACTAAGAATCTTATGTCTTTAATTTGTTGGGGATAGAATTGTTGAACTGTAAGTATTGGCCTTAGTTTTTTCATAAGTTCTTATTGTTTGGAATCTTCTTTATCCTGATCAAAGTGAAAAGAACCCATATTATGAGGTAGTTGTTGACATACTTGCACTGGAAATTCCATATTACATGATCAGTCTAAATTTTTTTGGTTAGGAGTAGGTATTTTGTTGAATAAGCTCACCTTTTCGAGCATGTAATTGTGAATTTTTAGTCAGTTTTAATGACTCCATAAGCCTAATAAAGGCATTGGTGAATAAGTTTTAGTTTCAGCATGGTTTACAGTGTGTGACTGACTTGCAGAATAGTGTATTGTTCAATTTGTTTGGTGCATGATAGAATAAAATGAATAATACTCCATAGCCCAATGGAGACACTGGTACAAGCGGCTTTCAGTTTGCAAGACATTATTTTTACATTCAATGAGTTGTTTTCAACACTGTTGTTTTCAGAGAATGATGAGCAGGTTACAATTTCCAGTGGCAGGATTTGGAAAAAGGCACAGTGGTCTATTGTTCTTATCACCTCACAAGGAAGTGTTACCCCCAGTTGGAGTCGATGTTAGATCCTAGGCCTACACCTCTTCCTTATACTCGTCAAACCAACCCATTCATCTGTCAACCTAGTTGTTAGTTAGTTTTACTTCTTCATTGTGTTTTAAGTCATTTCATTTTATGTATTCCCCTTCTTTGATTTATGTTAGTTGTTTTCTCTTTATAAGGTTGAATCGAGTCCTGATTTGAGTCTAGAAAAGTCCTGTCACCGTGGTTTATATCACGGATGGATCACAGGAAGGATAACTTAGACCTACAAGTTAAAGAGTGTTGATTGTAAGAATGCTAGCATTCTTGCAATCATCAAACAAATTATGTTTTATGAGTTTTTTGTGTTTTAAAAAAGTATTTCAAATTTTGAATAAAGGTGCGATGGCACCCAAACCGCGCCCATTTGTGCCTACTACCCTCAAAATCGTGTGCATTCATTCTCTGTGCAATTCTCATTGCAGGTTTTGAGTGAACCCTAAGCAACAATGTCCTCAATCACCATTGTCAATAGAGGAATCTAGGGCACGATGGTACCACCCCAAGAGCATTGGCAGTTAAAAAGGGCAGAGCCAACAGGGATCGAATTTTTCGAGGCCATACCATAGATCAGGGACATTTTTATCAGAGGTGAATGATTTGATTTCATATGTGCCTTCAATGGACATCACATGCAAATATCTATGATATTTGCACAGAACTTTGATGTATTCCAGAAATGAAGTGGGGACATAATAATCCACATAACAAAGCATTTCATTGCTAGAGCATGTTCCCTCCCTACAGTGGCGAGAGGTGGTTTAAAAAAGGGAAACTACCAGCTAAGGTGTGCAACGAGATCCTAGTAGCAAAGCATCAAAACCCCGATTGAAGCCAGAGAATCATGATCCCTTGGTTGAAAAAAGAAATGGAGGGGAATATTGTCTACAATATAGAGATACACATATGAATTTCTTTTTTGGCCTCAATCGAATAAAATACAGATAGAAGTTCATAGTTAAAGATACATTCAAATTATCAGTTCCTTTCACTATTCTAGGAAGGGAAATTCAGGATCCATTTCTGATCAATCCACAGTGAATCTTCCAAAACCGTTAAAACCCCACTTTCAGAATGGGTCCATTTACCCTAATTAGTAGGTGGTTTTCCAAATTTCCCAACAATTTGGGAGAAATTATTGTTTGATCAAAACTAAATTTTTAGAATATTGTTTTCACACGCATAGTCATCGGCAACAATTTGCAAAAATCAAGCATAGAATATAAGGACCATACTTCTCGTATGGAGGTTATACAAAAGTTTAAGTTAGGGATTTACCATGTTCTTGTTGAAACTAATGTGGCAGCTTGTGGTCTTGATATTAAGTCAAATAAATTGGTTGTAAACTTTGATATATCCAAAGATATTATTTCCATAAGAACGGGACATCAAAATCAAGGATTGAGTATTTCAAGGAAAATAATCAGTAGTAGATCTTCATCCCCGGGAATTAGATGCACATTCTCAGGTAACCAGTATTTCCAGGCATGAATACATCGAGTACACAAGTGGAAAACTATTCCACAACTTTGGTCAATCTCCAAATTTCCAAGGCACCTGGCAGTACTGGATGGCAGTCAAGAGACCAGTGAAAGATTTCAAAGAAATTTGTTCCGAATTTCTTGCAATTTATTCAAAGATATTATTTATTTTTAGTTCATTAATAGAATTTTGTGGTGAAGCTCATACACTTTTGTTATTATCGGTGACTCCAGTTACATTGATAGGATCTTTTTGTTTTAGTTAGAGATATTATAGCTAGTTGTAATAAAGGTTTTTTTGATAAAAAAAATAATGTTTTAATTAGGTCGAAGTTATGGGCCCAAAAAAGGGGAGTTAACCCTTAAAATAGCACTTAAACTCTACTTCACTCAATTTAAACAAATGTTCTTGAATTGTAATCAGAACTTAATAGTGAAGTTGATACCTACAGGTCTGAATGTAATGTAGGGTTTCACTCTAGAACTTAGATCCGAGATAGGTATTCAAACCATATTGATAGATAAATATATGAAGATGTGAATGTAAAAGGGGTTCAACATTGTTTGTGTATCAAGCTATCAATATATATATTTGGATTATGAAGTGTAAAGATCTACAAATTTTTCCACTCAGTGAATATAATTTCTGGTGAACAAAACGTCTTTTTCTCCATCTTGCTTGTCTTTTATTCTTATTTGGATGCATGATGAATGTCTTGCAAAGAAAATATTCGTTCTCTTTCAACTTATGTGTTTACAACCTGTGGAGAAGTGTATTCCAAATATTTTTTTAGGTTTAATGCAATGTGTTAGATCTTAAATTTCCAGTTGCAAGTAACAAATTGTATTATTGTCAGTGTTTCCATTCTACTTATATATTTTTTATCTGCTACACCATAATGCATGCCACTAGCTAAGGGAAACATCGTAGTTCATATTGTGAAATAATCCAACTAAACCCCTTCCCTTGAACCTCATCTATCAAATGACCATAAAAAAATAAAAATAAAAAAACTTATTAAAAACCAATCATTCCAACAACTGTGGTGGGTTGGCTTTTCCCTTAGAAGTCAGGTGCATACCTTAGGACCAACAATAAGTTTTCCAACATCATCAACACTCCCAACAGGATGAAAAATGGTTGGTTTTTTTCTCCCTTGCTTATGTTTCTTCTTCTTCTTATCCTCCTGGTTACTAGCATCAAGGATTTCATCGGGCGAAGAAGAAGAAAGGGAAGAAGATGCAACAGAAGAAGAAGGAAAAGGGTCAACATGAGGATGATGTTCTTGGGGTGGAGGGATTGCATCTGAAGCACCAAGAGAATTTGGGATCACTGGAGTGGAAAAAAACCATACTGGTAACCCTATGGTGAATCCAAGAAGACTCAATGTAGCAATATAGGGAGGACCAACATTTCCAAAAAAATGAAAAACAAAAGGTTCCACGTGAAAAGCGTTCATTGGTTGATAGTCCCAGGAACTATTTCCATAGACACATACTTCAACCTAAGGTCTCTAAATCAAATAGCACACACTACCAAAGTCTCTATAAGATAAGAGAAAGCAAACAACTCCCTTGTAACAGGGAAAAAAGGAAGTAAGGATCTTCCAGAGATGGGAGATGAGGTCGTCAATGAAGATATGAGAAACAGATACCCACAACTACTCTCTAATGGAAATACATAGGTGAAAGTACCAAACGCAACCAAGTACCCTCCTAAGGATCCAAGATCGTGTGTTGCACGTCTATCTCAGGTACTGATAGTACCATCACTGTAGTCACGTGGGAAGGTAACCTAGGAAAAGAAGCTAGGGATACCACTTCACGCTTGGTGGTTGGGCGGAACGATCGTGGGAGAGGAATTCTACAAATGGGAAGGGAATGTAAGACAAATGTCTTAGACCTGAAGCAAATCAGATAGTGGTGTCACCCTGAGGACTTTCCACTACTAATATTTCCCCCTTGACTCACATAACCCCACCGATATAGAGTGTTGGGGACCGGTCCAAGCACTCTTCTAGACTTCTCCTACCACTTGACTCATGTGTTAGAAGATTTTTCCCAACAAACAATTCACCTTACTAATGGATTTTTTGCTCATTAGTTTTCCTAGTTTTTTTCCAGTGGCCTTGGATAATTTACTCTCCACCCTACAATAAAGACCATGCAACCTAGACTTGTGATCATTTTCTAATAAAGAAAAAATCTAGCTGATTTTAGATTAGGTAAATCGTTCCTTTTATGGTTGTTTTTACTCGAATGGAGTAAATGGAATTGAAACTTACAATGTGATCACTCTGAATCCAAGAAGAATTCAAAAGAAAAATAAAATGAATGGAATGCAATATTTAATTTCGATGAAGCCTACCTACAGGTAAGAGGTTTCAAGCAAAGAAGCAAGTGTAGCATTCAATGCACAAGACACATGAACTACTCTTTGAATGAAAAAGGTGTTTGGTATATGAGTCAAAGAGACTGTAGGATACACGATTCCTGCCCCCCCCCCCC